>JAZHYW010006126.1:0-54333 GCA_037355805.1 Ixodes ricinus | reverse complement strand
TATTTCGCCAAACTCCCGGGCTTCGTAACGTGCAGTGGAGAGATCGGCTCGGTCCATGAGTGCGCGAGCCGTCTCGTCTGCCGTCACGTTGCCCTCTTCGTGCGCTGGGCACCAGATGAGGTCGATCTTGTTGTTTGATCGCAGTGTTCTTCGGGCTTGCCTGCTCACTCGACCTTTTGCAAAATTGCGCAGCGCTTGCATGGAGTCGCTCAGGACGGTGGTTGTGGTGGGTAGGGAGGCCGCCAGAGCAATGGCCACCTCTTCCGCCGTCCGTACCGATCCCGTCTTGACGCTCGCCGACGTCAGCAGTTTCCCGTCCGCTGCTCTCGTCACAACAGCCACGCACCTATCTCCTTGTCTTGCCGCATCCACGTACACCGCACCTGCGTCCCTTTCGTAGAGACGGTACAGTGCTTGGGCCCTTGCCTTCCTTCTTCCCTCGTCATATCGCGGATGCATGTGACGAGGTATAGGTCGGACGTTCAGTCTCTGCATGTCTTCCGGGCGGATTGCTTCTTCCTTCGCTTCTTCACCCCTTGTCGGGATCTTGAGTCTCTCTAGAAGGGTTCTGCCCGACCTTGTCTGTTCCAACCTTTGCTGTTGCGAAGTCTTCTGAGCCTCGATGATTTCCTCTATCGTGTTGTGCATGCCTAACGCTTCGAGCTTCTCCGTGTTGGTGTTGTGGAGGAGTCCGAGAGCGTTCTTGTAGACCTTACGAATGAGGGCATTGAGTTTCCTCTTCTCGATGGACTGCCACTTGAGGTAGGAAGCGACGTACGTGATGTGGCTAATCGCAAAGGATTGCACGATGCGCGCCACGTTGTGCTCACGCATTCCACCTTTTCCGTCTGGCTACTCTCTTGATCAATTGTACTCGCCGCGTTCGTCTTCGACTCCAGTTTGGCTACAGTGACCCCGTTCCTTCTGGTTCTCTCGATCGTCATGCCCAGGATCTTGATCCAGTCAACCCTGGGGATGGGTCCGTCTTTGATCACGAGCTTGATGTTGTCCCATCTAGGGCTTCTCGGGTTGATGGCCAAGAGTTCCGACTTGCTGGGAGAACACTTGAGTCCTGTTCCCTCCAGCGCGTCTTCAATGACTTGAATCGCTTCCTGGAGTTCCTCTTGAGCCGTGTATTCCCTGTCACTCGTCGACCACAGGGTGATGTCATCGGCGTAGATCGTGTGTCTCGCCCTGAGCTCACCCAGACGGTCCGCCACCTTGATCATGACGAGGTTGAACAATAGAGGCGAGATCACCGAGCCCTGTGGGGTGCCCACACTGCCCAGCTCCCTCTCCTCCATCTCCAGCTCACCCGCATGCAGTATCGCCTTGCGACCCGTCAGGAAGTCCTTGATGTACGCATAACTTCTCGGACCGAAGCCGAGCTCGTTGACTCTTTCAAGGATCGCCGAATGGTTCACCTTATCAAAGGCGCTTTGGAGGTCTAGGCCTAGCAGCGCCCTGCCTTTCGTTGTGTCGAGGACTTCGGACTTGATCAGAGCCATGGCATCTTGCGTGCTGAGCTTCTCCCTGAAGCCGAACATCGTGTCTGGGTAGTGTCCCCCGTCTTCGAGATACCTTTGCCACCTGTTGTTGAGTACATGCTCGAGGACTTTGCCAACGCACGACGTGAGCGAAATCGGCCTTAGGTTCTCGATTCCGGGGGCTTGCCCGGTTTCGGCAGCAGGATCATCTTGGCCGTCTTCCACTGCTGTGGGAGCCGGCCCGACTTCCAGCACTCATTGTAGAAGCCCGTGAGCGACTCGATGGCTTCGTCGCTCAGGTTACGCAGAGTCTTGTTGGTGATCTTGTCCATTCCGGCTGCTGACTTGCTGTTGACTTTCTGGAGAGCGGCCTTTACTTCCCAGACCTCGATGTCTCTGTCCAGCTCTTTGTTCGCCGGTCCAGAGTATTCGGGGTGGTCGGTCTTGGCCGTTTCCGGGATGTACTTGTCGAGGAGTCTCTTCTTAGTTCCGTGCTCGCCGTAGGCTTGCGTCGCTCTGGCGAGGATTTCAGCCAGCCTGCCGTGTTCGAAGCGTTTGGTCTTTGTCTCGTCCAACAAGTGTCGCAGGAGTCTCCACGTGGATCCTGTGTGCATTTGACCGTCGGCCGAGCTGCAGATGTCATCCCATTGCTGAGTCGACAGTCTCTTGCAGTGGCTCTCGATCTGCTTGTTCAGCTCGGCGATCTTCTTGCGGAGTCTCCTGTTGAGTCTTTGCTTCCTCCACCTCGCCAAGATCGATTGCTTGGCTTCAATCAGGTGGGCCAGCCTGCTGTCCATGACACCATCTGTGTCTTCACGGGTCTCGATCGATCGGGAGGACTGTGCGACTGCTCCGAGCAGTTCGCTCGTCCATGCCATCGATGTCTTTGATTTCCCGGTCGGATTAAGGTGCCTGAAGGCGTCCCAGTTGGTGTACTTGAGAAGTCTGGGTGGTCTTTGCTTCCCTTGAGTGGGACCGTGAGCTCGACGATTTTGTGGTCGCTGCCCAGATCCTCTTCGGTGTTCCTCCAGGTCACCTCTTCCTCGTTCGTGAAGGCCAAGTCCGGTGTCGTGTCCCTGTCTGTGGCTCTTTGCGCCAGGCGGGTGGGCTGGCTAGGATCCGTGATTAGTATCAGGTCCGCCTCGGTGGTGTCTTGGAGGAGATTTCTGCCCTTCACCGTCGTCTTCCCGTGTCCGGTATCTGTATGTGGCGCGTTAAAGTCGCCGGCAATTACTAGGGTCCTGTCTTCTGCCAATTGAGTGCTCTTGTGAATTAGGGTCTTGAAGCGCTGTCTTCCAAATTTGGGGCTATTGTACACGTTGACCAGGTAGATACTTTCCTTGCCAATTACAAGCTCCGTATTCAGTCTTTCTATGTTGTTGTCTCCCGCTGTAGTCGTGTGTGAGCACAGTGATGCCTCTGCGCACAAAGGTGCAGATGCCTCTCCTATACCCGCCGTCCGACCGCGAAGGGAGGTGTAGTGTGTAACCCGGGATTTTTGGTTCTTCTGCGCTGATAATTTCTTGTAGCATGATGACACCCGGCCTTTCTGGGGTGTTTCGGACGAACTGTTGGATCGTCGCCTTCTTGGTTTGGAAACCGTTGCAATTCCAGACCCAGACCTTTAGCGTTGCTGCCATTGTTGGACCGGAATTGCGCTCGCTATTGTGTCCAGTCGTTCGACGACCTTTGTCAGGGTGGACAGGGCCGCGTTGAGCTTGGCTTCCATCTGAAGGAGACTGACCTCGATCTTGTCGACCCGCTCCTCCAGGGCTTCGACCGTTCGGGCTCTGCCGCTGGTCTCCGTGCTGCGTCTCTTTGTCGGCGGAGACCTCGTTTCTCGTCTGTCGCCGCCGCCTCCGGCTGCTGCTTGGTGGACAGCTGCGTCATCTTCTGTTTCATGGCGGCCATGTCTGCCGCCATCTTCTTGATTATATTCTCTTGCTCGGCCAGCTTCCGAGCCTGTTGTTTGTTGGCCTCCTTGAGCGACTTCATTTCTTCGCTCTCCGGCTGGGCCTTCTGTGCCCAGGTCACCGTGCCCCCCACGCTCCTACTTCTACTCCTCGAGCGGGTGCGAGACGGCCCCCTGGAGCGCGGGCGCCGCAGCTGTGGGAAGTTTTCCTCCGTTTTGGCGGGAACTTCTCCCGCCTTTTCCCTTCGGCGCCGCCATCTTGGTCTTCTTCTCCCATTGCCTGCACTTGATGACGTAGGGTGTCTTGAACCGGTTTGAACAGGTTCTGTCCCCGGTGAAGTGAGGTCCCCCACAGAGCTTGCACTTGGGGTTGCAGTGGTGATTCTGTTCGGCTTCCTTGCCGCAGTCCTTGCATGTTTTCGCCTCCGGAGTCGGGCAGACGTCCATTCTGTGTCCTACCTTCCCGCACGTTCGGCACACGTCGAAATGCTTGCGGTAGAGGGTACACTTCAAGAGTCCGCCACCATAATAAACGTAGTACGGGACTTTGGGGCCTTCAAACACCACGATGATCGTGGTCGACGAACCGATGCGTTGAGCCGCGCGAGCTAGCGGGTTCCGCACATTCAGGATATTCTCGTTAATCGTATTCGCCGAGTCTTCCAGCGGGATGCCTCTTACTACGCCTTTCACCGTTCCGTGCGGAGCGGCCGCGTAGAGCTCCTACCTCGTAAGTCTTGTTTCCGACCACGATGCTCTTGATGTTGGCGTAGCGTCTCGCTCGTTGCTCGTCCGGTGTGCTGATCACCATAATGTTCTGTGGTATGTTCGGGCACTGGGTATCCAACGCCGTCTCGGCCGGTGAGAGGTTGGCCGCCGTCCTAATTGCCGAAATCCACGTTCACTATCGGAGTTTTGGCAAGATCCAATCCTCCGCGCGGACGTACAATGACCTTTAGTTTCCTCCTTGGGCAAGATGCTTGGCATTCTAGCGGCCCTCGTGGCTTTCGCCGACGCTTTACGTGCCATATGGACACTCGATATAGGTATTTTCGGCTCGGTTTTCTTGCCGATTCTTACTTGTAGCCATCCTGCGCAGTCGTCCGGGTCCAAATCCGTGCCTGGAACCTCGACGACCTTGTTTCCCGCGCTGGAAATCACGTTGGTATCCATCTTCGCTACCGGAGAGGCACCTCGCCGGCGTGGTCGCCGGTTAGGCTTAGCCGCCCGCGGCCGCGCCGGGTGAAAAGTCCCCGGAGTTAAAAGTCTGGTCCGATGGTCAAGAGTCCGGTGTCCACTTGTAGCTCTCCCACTAGCGAACACGTTGATACTAGAGTTGTCCCCAATTAAGCAAATTTGACGCACAATTTGACTCGTCGAAGCGGGAGCCGATTTTGTCACACGCCGCTCAGCCGCGCTCAGCCAGCGCCGCATCAGGCAAGGTGGGCTCGTTCTGCTACAACCAAAGGCGGAAAGGAAGGAAAAAAGGTCCGTCTCAAATAAATTACCAAAATGCGGCATTCATAAAGAAAAAAATTGGAAATGCTATCGATTTTGCACGAGATCAGCAGCGAGCACCTCAAAAAAATACCATTTGTGGTGTTTTTTGCCAACACCGCTTGGCAAACAAAAGTGACCCCGTGAGATTTTATTCGCCCAATAAGAAAGGTGGACCAACTTTATGAGATGTCGGAGCACCAATCTGGCACAAACAATGAGCAATACTTTACCAGAAGCTGTCGTCTAATCAGCATGCCGAGCTGGTGCAATAGATCTAGCTAATTCAAAATGCTAGATCTACTTTTTGAAGCTTGCGATTTTATATTACGACTGTGTTTTCCGTCGCGTCAGAAACAAGTCTCACTGTCAAACATACTTTTGACATTGAGACTTGCGGTCAAAGGTCCATCGGAATATTCATTACTTACCTTTTTGCGTCCATGTTAGAAAGGTAGCGTGATCCGTGGAGTGCTCGATGCGTGATATTGGGTGGAAGCCAGACACCTCAAGCACAATACCCACGTGCGAAACTCGCCGCGCTCTGAGGTTTCCTAAAGCCAGTCAGGTGCAAACCGAACAGAAGGACGTTTCCTGTTTCTTCAGGAGCAGCGCATTCGGCAGCCATGATTTCCGGTCAACGTGCAACCGAACAAAAAACGCGTCAACATCGCAGGCAATTATCGACGTTTCCGGTTATGTAAAGGCATTAATTAAGGCTAGTTCCTGAGCAGTCGCTCAGTAGTTTTCGATCAGGTCTGTTTCCTTTCTTTCGGCTTCTACAATTTTTTTTATCTCTCGGCCTCCTTGAGTACTGCAGCCGAGAGTTGGCTCATTTTATTAACTGCATCTCAGCTCCCGAAACTTTGAGTGAAGTGTCTTCGCACTTTAATGACCGACAATTTGCATTCCTGCTCCTGGGAAAACAGAGTGAAAATAACCTACACTGAAGGGGAGAAAACATGAGGCGATCGTTTCGTCCAAGCGACGGCAAGTCACTTCTGTTGACGTACACAGCTGCCCAATAGGTTTTAGGGGTTAGCGAGAAACGCACCGCATTCTGCTTGGAGAAAAACAAATGCACGCCTCAAGAAGAGCGTGGTCTCACCTCAGATGTAACAATACCGCAGGTTATTCTTTGCCAAATATTATTACAAAGTAAAGAATTAACAAAAAATATATAAAAAGGACATAAAAAGCAAGAACAGAAATCAGAAACAATCATGCCGCAAGCATAACACCCTAAACATTTCCAAGTCCGTAATCGCGTAAATATGCTATATTTTTTTTCAAATGAACGTTTTTGCATAGGATTTTTTAGACATATTCTGAACCTTTATATTTGTATCAAGTGTGTAAATAAACAAAACAACCTTTGTGCACCTCTGATACACCCTACTTTGCCAAATATTATTACAAAGTAAAGAATTAACAAAAATATATAAAAATGATGTAAAAAGCAAGAACGAAATCAGAAATAATCATGCCGCAAGGTAATACCCTAAACATTTTCAAGTCCGTAATCGCGTAATATATGTTTTTTTATTTTCATATGAACGTTTTTGCCTAGGATTTTTTAAGACACATTTTGAACCTTTATATTTGTATCAAGTGTGTAAATAAACATAACAACCCTTGTGCACTTCTGATACACCCTACAGTTGCTGATATCGAGTTCAAAGGTTACATGCTCCTCGTTACACCTTTTATTCAGAACGTGTTGAATGATGTATAATGATAGAGTTCAAAACACCCAAGCTCTAAACCTTTATCACTTTGATCAAAGCTCGTCAAGATGACGGGCACCGAAGTAAGTATCATGGTCGATTGATCGCCACCGTAGCTAGCAGTATGCCATAGCAGTACTCCATAGCAGTACCCTGGTTCAGGCTCAAAAGCCCTTGCTGGCTTTCACGAACCGGCTTTGTGTCACCTTGGCATTTGTTCTGTACGAATAAATTATCATTATTTTATGCGACCGGATTTCATTGAAAATGTTTAGCGTTCGACAATAATATGATGACATGATGGCGCTAAGACGAGGACAAAGGGAGACTAGACAACACGGGCGTCAATTCCAGTACCCTAGCCCAACAATCTGCATTGACAATAATATGTTTGCATGTGTTCTTTCTCTTGACGTGTCTAAGGCATTCAACACCGCCAGCCGTCAGTTGCTCCTAGTAAAATCACATTGTCTTGGTTCTAGAGCGCAGCTCTTAGGCGCCCGTTTCCGGCTTGAGCGGGTCGGCGTCGGCGTCGGCGTCGGCGGGAAATTTTCCCTAGAGCGGAATATTTTCCCCGCAATTTATCGGAAAATTTCCCCACTAAATTTAGCGGAAATTTTCCCCGCTAAATTCAGCGGAAAATTGTCCCCGCTAAATTTAGCGGAAAAATTTTCCGCTAGATTTAGCGGGGAAAATTTTCCGCTAGACTTAGCGGGGAGCTTTTTCCGCTAAATTTAGCGGATAATTTTCCCCGCTAAATTTACCGGAAAATTTTCTCCGCTAAATTTAGCGGAAAAAATTGCCCGCTAAATTTAGCGGAAATTTTTCCCCGCCAAATTTAGCGGAAACGATTCCCCGCTAAATCTAGCGGAAAAATTTCTCCGCTAAATTTAGCGGGGAATTTTTTCGCTAAATTTAGCAGAAATGTTTCCTAAATGGGAGGCGAGCAGGAGAGGAGAAGGGGCATAGCCCTCTCTCCGTACCTTCCACTCCTTCTCCTCAAGAGATGCGCTCTAATTCGGCGTTACAGGGAGTTGTAAACGGCTTTCATTTTTTGCGGACAATTTAATTATTTGCTAGAAAATTTTATATTTAGATGGTCTCAGTTTGTTCTAAATAGAAGCGTTAGAAGTTGAAGTTTTTCTTTAAGGGCGGGGGTTCTTTCGGTTTCTGTTCTCTTTTTTTTAGTAATGTTACCATTGGGGCTAATTACTAGTCTAACATATTGAGGTATTCAGAGCAAACCATAGAGAGACGAACAGGACAAATGGGAGTGAATACGCATGCTAAGAGTGCCACAAAACACAAGTGCACCAATAAGCATGCCAAGCCATTTCTCCCATGCGCTTCTGGCGTTGTATGTAAGATTCCACTTTTTCATGGCCAGAGCTGCATAGGCCAGGTGGGCAGATGCCTCAATTTTCGAATTCGTGAACATGATTATTCCTTGAAGGCTACAGTGGGCGGACAACAGCAAATCAATTGTAGGGAGTGCACATCCAGACCGTTATTTGGCGAGACAAGTATCTTCGGGAGGAAAACGTCAAATTGACCTGCGAGGTGTGGAGGCCTTCAACATCCCCTGTGAAGACACGAACTGTATTAGTGTAGAGTCGGTGACGCTTGCAAACAAGGAGAGAGAATTCCTTCAACAGACAATGAAGGCCCGGCACAAGCTTGGATGAACGAGTGACAGTCATTCACGGGGCTGGTTGGCGATGCACGAGTAGGGATAAGTTTTATTTTATTTATTTAATACACACAGCGCCTTCCGGCATTACAGTAAAGGGGAGGGGGGGGAGAGTTACAAAAAAATAATTACCAGAAGGTAAAAGTAAAAATATTCGCACGAAGTGAGAGGAAAAACAAATGCAAACAAGAAACAACAAATTGCTTATGACAGTTCAAAAAAGGATCAACTTCACAACGGGCATACAAAAAAAAGGATTGCTATCGCGACATACCAATCTTTTTTGTGCAAAACAAAGCAAAGTATATCACAATCATCTTTTGTGGCCTCTATTTACTTTTTAAATGTTTGTCAATGAAATGAAGTGTCTGCTTCTAAGGCAGAAAAAATACATCAATTGTAAAGAATCGACCAACTGTTTTTGAAAACAAAGAGCGACTAAATGCTACTGTCTTATATTTGCACTCGCGTACTTTGTGGATGCGATCCACACAAGCGGAGACATAGTGCGGCGAGAATATATACGCTTCGCCTGGAATACCGATTGCGAGTGATATATGCCCATGGAATAGCTTTAAACGAAGCATCGCTCTGCGGTGCTCGAGCATATCCGATTTGAACTTTTAGTTTGGAACGCGTTGCGCTAAAATCTCTTCCGTACCTTCGTTTTCTTAAAACATACAAAACTGCTCGGTTTTGCACTTTTTTATGTTACCTTTTCAATGTTACTTGGAGGATCCCATACAGTACAGGCACATTTTAGTACAGGACGCACGTTTGACGTGTAGAGGAGTTCTCTAATGTCCTGAGGAAAGTATCTAGTGTTTCAGGTTATAAACCCTAAATATCTGCTAGCTTTTGCAATAGTGTAGTCCACATGTCGACGCCAACGCAACGATGACGTGAAGTAGATGCCTAAATACTTGAATTCAAACACGGTTTTTATACTAACGCTGTTTACAAGATAAGAAAATTAATTGGCGATCGCTTTCTCGAGAACGTCATAGATACAGTCTTCTCTAGATTGAGTTTCATCTCCCATTTTTCACACCATGTGTGTATGTTGTCTAGATCGTTTTGAAGTACATAGTTGTAATTTTCATAAGTTATTTTTCTGTCCAACACGCAGTCTTCCGTGAAAACTCCCATAGATTATGTAACGTTCTTATTGATAGCATTTATATAAATTTAAAAAAGCAGAGGTTCCAAGACATACCGTTTTGATACTCTCACGTTATTTCCGCAATTTTTGATTCTGCACCGTTTACTACAGTGCACTGACGCCTATCCCTTAGATATTCTGAAATCCAAGGAGTAATTAGATGGTCAACACTAAAAGTCGACAAGGTATTTAGTAATAATTTATGGGGAACCATATCGAAACTTCGAAAGCTTTACTAAAGATTAGGAAGATACAGTACAGCATGTGCACGGTTATCAAGTGCTTCCTCTATATCGTGAGTGAATTTGGTTAGCTGCGTCACGTCAAGACAATCCCTTCCGGAAACCACGTTGGAACGGATTAAACAATCAATGAGCGTCAATGTGTTTTGCAATAGAGGTCTATAATATATGCTCTAGAATTTCGCAACAGACGGAAGTTAGCGAAATAGGACGGTAATTGGAGACAACGCTACTACCGCCTTTCTTGTGAATTGGAACAACGAGTGCTATCTTCCAGTCAAGAGGAAGATAACATTCGATTCAGCGACTTCGCATAGAGCACTTCCAAATATGAGATTATTCAGCGTGCACAAGATTTAAGCAGGGCATTTTGCAAACAATCGGGGCCCGCCGCCTATAAAACACTTAAGCGGTCCAATAAAATTTCTATCCCGCGGTAATCAAATGAAATATCTTCCATGGGCGTTACTTCATCCTTAACAGCGCTGTCTACTGTGTCGCTACGAACTGCTAGCGATGAAAACACGGAGCTAAAGTAACTGTTAAAACATTCAGCTTTATCACTGGTATTATCAACGACATCATCATCATCCAGTAGAGCTGGAATAGATACGTTATATTTTTTATGTTGTATTTATGTATTTCCAATGTTATTTTGGATTTTATTTAATTTTACACTGTAATGATTCGAAGTAAGCTGATTTGGTTTGGGATAGTTCAATTTTTAGTTCACCGGTTCTTACCTTTATTTATTAAGATTTTCAGCCAATGGACTGTTTTTAAATGCATGATAGCTTCTTTGTTTTCGCTAAGTCAACTTGCGTGGTTGTTGGAAAAGCATTGCTTGCTTTTATTACGCCTTGCAGTCAGGTCCAAGAAGGGACAAAGCACTCTTGCAGTTCCAGAACCTTTTGCCTTAAAAATCGACCAAAGTTCTGTTAGAGGGTAGGATATCTGCAAATGTCTCAAAAACTATAAAATATGCGTCTAGAGCCTTTCTTATTTCCTCCGTGTGAGCTTTTGTATAGTTGTACATACGTGTACTGCTATTGTTGTTAATTTTATGTGCTGTAGATTCATTTCGCAAAAGAACAATTTCATGACCACTAATCCTCGGCAGACCTAAGGTGGACTCTACCAGTTGGGGTTCCTTTGTGAGAAAAAGATTAAGAACGTGGTTGCCACGATGGGCCGCAACACGGTCTGGGTCAGTGCAAACAAATTTATAAAATTGGACATAACTGCATTGAGCCCTCGAGTTGCACCGGAAAAGGCATTTTGATGGTGCCAGTTAAAATCGGAGAGATTTAAATCACCGCCTATAACAATACAATCAGATTTAATTGTTTCTGCCATGCTTGTAATTTTTGACAATACCTCTATGGAACTTGCAGCTGGACAGTAAAAGGAACATACTGACAGTCTTTTCATTACAAAGTCTGAGTTGGTACCATACTGCTTCGCACAAGTTATCAACTAAACTTCTGGTTGAAGGAAATCTTTGATCCACCAAGATAAATACACCTCCTCCATGACTATGCCTGTCTTTTCTGTAACATGCGAAGTAATCGGGAAGTACCTCGCTATTTGAAATTCAGACAGAGTTTATTGGCCTTTTGGGGAGGGAGAGTGGGAGTGAGACCGGTGGCTTACGAGTCTGGATCTATGGCCAGGGGAGGGGCTTTAGGAGGGTTATGTATTGGCGGTCAGCCCCGCAACGTGGATGAAATTCGCAAGCGTGATCATGACAGCCCGACGTTTGTCGGGAGGGCCCTGAGGATGGGCTCATTCCTCTATGATGAAGACGGCTGATGGTATGTGTTTTCGACGAATCGTTTCCAATTCCAGGCAATCCCAGAGTAGGTGGCTTTGGTCAGCACGAAAGATGGGTTCTTGACACAAACGTCAGTGGGGGCATGTGGGTGGCGTGGTCCAGTGCGCCCTGCGCGCCGGTGTGCATGTGGTGTTTGTGACTATCCTCCGGAGCAGCACCGTTGATCCTTTCCCATTCCGCTTGGAAGCGGATTTACGCAGGGGGTCAGGGTTGCCCTCAGGGTCTGTCTTGAGGCTTTTTTGGCGAGTTGTTTTGCCTCCTCAGGGTCGTAGTCGGGATCTTCGCCATCTTCGTTGAGCTCTGGCGCGAGCGAGTACCCGTGTTCTTGTAGGTGACTTTGCACACTACTCGGCTCGCGCGGAAAATCCAGCTGCCGCGGGCCATGCAGTTAGCTTGTTCGATGCCATGAATATCTGCGTGGGCAGGTATCCAAGACACATTGATGGCTGTACCGGCTGCAGGTAGGTCGGAGGCCATCCGTCGGACTTCCTAACTCGCTTAGTCGAGGAGTTGCGGGGGCGACATTCTATTAATGCAGCCGCAGTGTTAGTGAAAAGCTTGAGGCGTGTCGGTCAAACCCCTTTCTCAATGATGGTGCGCAGTGCTAGTGGATGGCTCCAAGTTCTCCTCCCTCGACCAATGTGCCGCCGGGCAATGTTTCGGCCATGGAAATTCCTAGGTGGGGAACCACAATCGTGGTGGAGCAAGCTGGTTTAAGGAAGGAGATGAAATACGCATCAGTGTATACCGGGAGCTTCACATTGTATCCGTGCAGTCTTGGACGAGTTTGCGTTGCTGTCGTACTTGGCAGGCTTGTTTATCAGGGAGACTGGGCCCGGCTCCCTTGGTACCTGTCGATCATACACGATGCACACGTCGACGCTCTAGGGGTCAATCTGAGAGAGAGAGGAAAGGGCTCTGATATCCCAGCCGATCATCTCCAGGATTTGTCGTCCGGGGGTTGAGTGTTGGAGTCGCTCTATCAAAGGAGACCAGTGAGAATTCGAGCTCCCTTCTTTATAAGAGTTTCCGGTTTCTTCCACTGTGTTGGTAAGTCGGTAATGAGGGCACCGTGGCAGATGCGGGAGACGATGAGGGTTTTCACCATGCCGCGGAAAACCTCCTCGTCAACGTCTCCTATGGTGCCGCTAATCCTTCTAATGACGTTTAGTGCTGCCTGGCACTGTTGAGTGACCATTGCCAGCCAAGACTTGGCGGTGCCATCCTCGTGAAATATCAGTCTTAGGCTGCGTACCTCAGGTACTGATATGCGCGGTTGGCTGGCAAGGATAAAGTGAAGAGTTGAGCTGATATTTGCGTCCCTTTCCCGTTTCGGGGCTATGACGACGTAGGTTGTCTTTTCGGCGAGGCGGTTAAGACTATACTTTGAATGGGACTTGCCACGATGCCGGTCCTCCATCGGGGATGCGTTGTTGTGGTGGAACGTCGCCGCGCACTGTCCGGAGAGAAACGTCGTCCGCATAGATGATGAACTCGAGGTTGGGTACCTGTTGGAGTCGACTGGGGAGACGCGCCATGGCCAAATTGAAGAGGAGTGGGGACAGGATTGATCCCTGTGGGACTCCTAATTTGTTCGTTCTTGGCGCTGCCAGGTGTTTGCCGATCCGGACCGCGAAGGTGAGGGCCTCGAGGAAAGGCTTGATTAAATTCAGGGCGCGGCTTTCGATGCCGAGGGCGCGCGCCTCTTGAACGATTGCCCAGTGTTGGACGCTGTCGAAGGCCTTTTAGACACCGACTGCGACGACTGTTTTGATGTTAAGTTTTTGTGGGATGGGCTTCGGTATCAAATCTCTGGAGAGTACGGTGAGGCTTTCCTGCGTGCCTTGGCCTGTTCCGAATTCTGTCTGCGTTGGATGAAATGCTTTCGTCGGCTCCAGATGCCAGGAGAGGCGACCAAGTAGCATTCTCTCCACCAGCTGGCAGACGCAGGAGGTGAGAGAGATTGGACGGAAGTTGACAAGGGCGGTTGGCTTCTTGTCGGGCTTGGGAATTGGCATAACAGAGGACTGTTTACACTGTTCTTCATGATGCTTGTGCACCACATGTCGTTAATATTTTCAAGAAGCTGACTTTTCGCGGCATCGGGAAAGTTGCGGAGCATGGCGGTGGTGATTCCGTCCGGACCTGGACCGCCGTTCGGTTTCCAGTGGTGCAGGGCCTCCTTCAATTCTTCTATGGTGAAAGGTCGGTTCACGGGGTCTTTTTGTTGATGTTGACCCTTTCGTACAGGTCAACAACCCCCACCAACGGTGAGGGGCTGTTCACCACTGGTTGGGGGAAGAGCGTGTTTTCAGCCTCTTGCGCCGGTGTTTCAACCATCGTATTTGTTGTGAGTGTGAGCGTGAGGGTCGCTGCGCAATTTCTTGGTTTGCCCAGCATGGCTCTACTGACTGCCCATAATCTTCGAGCGCACGTTTTTTCCGAGAGCAAGGCAGTAAATTCCGGCCACTTTTGCCGATCGAGCTGAACGGCATATTTGTGGCTAGCCACCGTGGCTCTTGTGACCTCTCTCAGGGCTCTCGCGTTTTTCGGGCCTCTTCTGTAGCGTTGTTCTGCCATCAGCCGCCGGGTCCAGACATTCAGCAGGGGAAAGTCCGGGGTGGGGGTGTTGAGTCCTATTTGTTTCTTTGTTGTCGCGGCCAGGAGGGCTTCCTTGATGGACTCACAGACAGTTAGTGCTGTGCTGTTTCGGAGTTGGCTCCGGTATAGATCCCAGTTGACGACGTTTGCCAACCATTTCCCGGGCTCGGAGGACGCCAGTCCGGTGAGAGCCAGGCCTATCTTTATGGGCAAGTGATCGCTCCCGCGAGTGTCGGCCTCTGGCTTCCAGGGGTGGTTGGCCGTGTGTGGGCTGTTTTTCCAGGTGAGATCTGGGGTGATGTGTTTCTGCCGAGCGTTGCAGCTCAGCCGTGTCGCCATCCATGTGGTGTTCATCAGGGTGTAGCAGAGGTGGGTCATTTCATCCAGAAGAATTCGGTCTGCCGAGGCGTCCTGGATATTAGAGGTTGAAGTCTCCCCCGACGATATTCTGCTCGTTTGGGTAAAGCCCGTCGAGGTGTGCAATCATCCGTGGCTCCTGGGTTCCTTGACGGAAGTCCGAGATGGGTAGTGACACGGACACCAGGATGATAGGAATGTCTTGCTGTGTGGTTCGGACGGTTACCACTTCCTGATGTTCCGTGCACCTTTGTTGAAGGTTGACCTTGTGCTGCGGCCAATATTTGTTGAGGTAGACCATGGCTTGTCCTTCATGGCCTCCGGACTGGCCCGCCCGAACGGACGGTATTGACGGGATTCGCGTAGGATTTGTAGCCGGTCATCTTGATGGTGGTGCGGTAGACTTCCTGCAGTAAGTAGGCGTTTGGGTATCCCTGTGGTATGTTACGGTGCTTGGCTTTGAGTTCTGACTGCATGTAGCCGCAAACCTCGGCAGTTCCACTGAATAACGTTTACTGCCATGCTGGGGGGTTAGGGTTGCTCTGCACGGCAGTGCCCATTTGGACAGCGATGCCCGTGAAGTGCTGGAGCTGCGTGGCAGGATCGATGGTAATCGTTGTAGGAGTAGTGAGCTGGGGTCCGGGCTGTTGTCCGCCTCCCCTCTTCTTGTGGTAGTCTTGTCGGATGAGCTCTCGGTTGTCTTGAGACCCCGACAGAGTGGCGCGCCGTCGCGCCATCTCTCGGATTTGCGGACAATATCGAGTCTCCTTGGGCAGTATTTGTTCGTGGCGAGTTGTTTATTCCTTCGGCACAGTTGGCAGAAAGGGATGAGGGAAGGTCAGGTTACGTTTCCTTGGTCGCCCATGGTCTCTTCGTCGGGCTTGCCACACGTGGGCGGACCTGGGGCTCAGAACAGATGTCCAGCTTGTAGCCGATTTTATGACAGTTGCTACACGTCACAGCTCGTGCCTTTTTTGTGTACACCTGCAGGATGCTGTCTACGTAGATGGGTTCTCCGGAAGGTGATGTTGGCAGTCATGGCAGTCTACAGGCCTGCCATGAGTGAAATGTTTTCTTCTCCCTGGTGGATGCCCTAGATGACACCGCGGATTTGCTTGTCGCCGACTCGCTTGAACGCCTAGATGGGTAAAGCGGGTTTCCCAGCGATATGAATTTCGGTAAAGCCAAGCAAGGTTTGGGCGGTGGCTTCGGGTTTTGTCATGGCGGTAATTGTGTTTGTTTCCTCGGTGGTTTTAATGGAAACCGCGTTCGGTGCGAACTTGACGGAGGCGGTGATGGCCCTCCATTAGCCCTATTTTGTGAGGGGTTCGACGTATTTCTTGGTCTTTGGGCGCAGTGTGATTATGTGGCGTTCCTGCGTCTTGGGTGTAGGCGGCAGTCTCCGGTGCGCGTGTAGGAATTTGCGTTAAGGTATGCCCTTTTGGCCGCCTTCTTCGAAAGCTTCGTCACCTATGAGGGGTACAAGTTGTGATTGTTGTCAGTGACTTCTTCTCTGTCTGCTGTGAAGGGGAACATCAACGTTAAAGGGATGGTGAACCGAAATTTCGATTTCAGAAAAACAATGCAGGAGATGTAGGCGGGACGCTACAATCCCTACAACACTACTCGTAAGGCGATATCTCGAATGGACGGCCGTATTTTGAGAAAAAGAGGTCGAGATTCAACAAGGCCGACGAGGCGCGTGACGTCAAGATACCTAGTTTCCTCCTCTCTTCGCTTCGCTCCCTCAAGGCGGCGAGGCGGAGAAGACGCGAGGCCGTTCCCTCTCCTTCTCGGAGAAACATGACGTCAACAGACCCGTCAAATGCGCCTCATTTTCTTGAAGAATACGGTCATCCGTTTGAGATATCGCTGAATGAGTGATGTTTTGGTGTTCGTGGCATCCCGTTGCACGCTTTGCCGCGTGTTTTGTGGAATCCAGATTTCGGTTCAGCATCCCTTTAAGACCGCGGCAGCGCCATTAGGGCAAAAGGGAAAGCTCACTTGGGGAAGGATTTTTGGGGGCTGTTGCCGCCGACAGGGTATTTTCTGAAGACGCCGTTTCCATCTCTCAGTCGCCGGGCGCGCGGTGATCAATCGCAAAATCGCAGTTCTGGGTATTTTTCTTTGGAGGTTTGCGGGGCGAGGTGGCGGTGGTTTGCCCCGCATTAGCCTTAGGAGTGGACGAGACTTGGTTCGATAGATTCCTAGAGGGGCGGGTTTCGAGTTGCGTTTCAGACGGATCTCCGAAATAGCCGTCTCGAGGAAGGTGTGCATGTCTGCTTCGGTTGCTTGTTCGAGGTAGCGAGCTACCATGGATTTGCGGAAGTTGAGCATACCTTATGGGAGTCTCTGAGCAGGTTGGCGCGGGGATGCTGTCATGGCTTTGGATATGGCCGGGTTCGAGCCGACCCGTCTCGATAACAGTGATCCGCAATGAAACCCCGTCATTAAAAACAATGAGAAGCGAAACAGTTTGACATCATTCAATACCCTTCAAAGGAAGCTCAACGACAGGGAACAGCTCAGTCGTATCTCCAATATATAAATTCTGTGGGCTGCCTCAATCCCCAAATGAAAATATGACTGCTGTTGTAGGCGAGTTAGCCAACAAACATGGTGTAGGAGTGACAGCGTGTAACCAACAACGAGGACGGTCGGCGGGCCTCTATCGGTGCACTGTGGGACTTGCAAGTGCAAACCATCCTACGATGATGACCACTATGTTAGGAAGGCACCGAGATAAGGTGACGAGAGAAGTGACAGAGGCCTTCCACATTGTTAATTACAGAGCGCAATGTGTCAGTAAGCCATCGGTGGCGTTATCGGAATAAGAAATGCTTTTTTTTTTCACTATGACGCGTTGATAGCAGAAGCACCATTGTGACGAGACAGCTTGGGTGGCGCATGCATGGCTGAGTGTGCCTTTTTATGTTTTCACTATTCAACATTTGCTTGCGAGTCAACGCTCGTCCTGTGCTGTGTGTTGCTTTTCTAAGTCCTCGTTGTTACGCGCTGTTACACTTACACAATGGTTAACTTCCATTAACTTAGCCTAGCTCTCTACTTTGTATAGCTAGGGTTCCGTGTTTTCGGAGTTTGATTTTCGACAAATTCGGAGGGTGTTTTTCGAAGCTTATTCTTTGACGAAAATTCGGATCTTATCGGAGTTTATTTTTGTTTGATTCTCAATTCTTCGAAATTCGGAGTTTAATTCCGCAGTGCCTCCTATTGAAAAAAATTCATTCTTGTGTTGTAAACGTATGATTGACAAAATAACAAACCGCGCTTCTATCAATTAATTATTCTTTTCTGTTGGATTTGCTGCGTTAGTGCCACTTGCTGCATTGGCGGCCATAGTAGTTTGTCGTCCACGGCAAAAGTTGCACACATGTGTTGCTTCGATAAACGTCCATACCTCAAAATCTATTAACTACTGAAGGTACTCAGCTGAGAAGCTATAGTCTGTTGCAACTCAGGAAGGTAGGGCGAGGGAAATGAAGGCTGGCGAGGAGGAAGCAGACGGAACGCTAAAGAGAGAAGAGATTTCACTTTCTCTTTTCCAGTGTTCCGTGTGCTTCCTCCACCCCGGCCTTCCTTTCCATCGCCTACCTTCTTGATTTGTAACTTGTAAGAGACAATAGTATTTATCCCATCATATTTCATCAACCTCCTCCGCGACTGTGCGAGGTGGAGTGGTTAAGGATGTAATAGGAAGTTTCAATTGCCGCCCTTTCCATTTTATGTAATCTTTATGGTCCGTAGCTTTCACTAATAGAAAAACATAACCTCTCCTTCCTCTAAAGAACAAATAGTATGGCCCAAATGGCAAACCAAAAGGGTGCCTTTCGTTGTGACCCGAAAGTACAAACACCCGTGGTCCTGAATGGTTGAACCTTGACAAGATAAGCGGCAAGACCCCTTTTTAACAAGGGTCTGAAATTTGAAAGATAACTGTTAATTTTACCGGCAAGTGTTTTTCGGAGTTTTTCGGATTTATCAAAAAATGAGGAACGCTAGTTATAGCTAACAAATTTGCCATTCCTGACTTTCATCCAAGGGACATTTTGGTGTGCACTGTCTACCGTCTCGACGCGACGTCCCTTTGGTTATCATGATTAGATTTTCTTCGGCCATAGTCAGAGCTCTATGACTCACCGCAAGATGGGAGCTGCGGACGTTTGCAGCAATCAACGAGAGCCTGACGCGAAAGAACAGGGAATTGGAATTGTTTCGGATACTGCGTGACAGAGCAAAAGTCCAGCTGCACAACGTCACATGGGTTCAGAACGGAAAACTATTGGCAAAGAAGACTGAAGCCTCTCCATGGTACGCATTCATCGGAAGGACGACCTGGACATCGATTGGTTAGGACGATCTTCTCTAATCTAAACTGTTCTCATACAAGGAATGCAAAACCACTTGGAATAATGGAAGTATATTTTTGTTTGTACTCAAATTTAAATTACTTCAACGCTTCTTGCATCGAGTAAATGATAACAATCTCGGTATCACAATGAGAACATTTTAAGTAAACGGAAATATTGGAATCAGTGTAATTAATTGTGAAATATGCGATGACATCATTAGATTTTTTTTCTATCAAAGATTAATGTTAAAGACGACTTTTGTAATTAATTCCAGATATCAGGGTATAAGGCATTATTTTTAATATGTCTGATTGACCAAGGAGCAGGAATTTCAATATTTGTTAAAAATATGAGGTATGCTGGAACACTTGAAGTATATTTACTTAATTGCGAGTCACTGTCACCAAAAATAATCAATCAGATTAAACATTTTATAAGGATTTGATGATCGTGGGAAGCGTGAAAAGCCTGCTGGCGTCCTCAAGTTACCATTCGTGAAACAGGCGCAAGGCCTGCGGTGCGGGGAGGCGAAGAAAAGCTCACCGGAGAAAAGCTCACAGCAAAACTGTATGATGCGGAGAAAAGCTCACCGGCCTGTTTGATAGATGCGGAGAAAGGCACGCATACGAATTTAAGTATCAACGGTTCACTCAATAGAAATACGTTCAGTGAACTTAAATACGCTGGGATGCCTTACGCGCATACGGTCATTGTGCACTTCACTTGCAGAATTTATTTTTGAAATACAAAAAACGTCCTGTAACACATTAGGCGTCGCCCGACGAAAAATAAAATAAATAATTTCAATAATACGTAATAAAAACATAGCAAAAATAAATAAAACCTGTTTTTTTATTTTTTTCGTATTTTGCCACAACAGAGCGACTTGATGTGAAGTGTGTACACTGCCTGCAACTATCCACAATAACGAACGCTGCGCTTTTTTTCTCACATGTTAGGGGTTGCCGTGAAAACTACTAGTGCTGTGGAAATCGCTTATTCGGGGCACAAACTTATGCGATAAGAGTTTGACGTTGATTAACCCCTTCTCTACGTAAAACGCGAAAAATCGATTCAGGCTAATTCTGTTACACGGCGTACCCTCTGCGTGAGGGGCGCCTAAGGCCTCGGTAGCACTACTGCTTTTAAATTATGTCGACTACTTTACTCATAATTTACTTTGAGGTGAGCTTTACTCCGGGTCAATCAAAAGACTGGTGAGCTTTTCTCCGGATCCGAACATAAAGTGGGTAACCTTTCCTCCGGTGAGCTTATCTCCGGTGAGCTCTCCTCCGGTGAGCTTTTCTCCGGGATTCGTCACTGCGAAAATTGGATGATAACCTTAACCGCGTTTTCACACTTTAGCACGACATCCGCGCTTCCCCATGTACTCCAAATCTTTACAAACTTAAACTGATTCTGTAGTTTTGAAGGTACTCAACAAGTTGTGTTTGCAGCAATATATTTACTTTCAGTAACAAACGCAGTAAGAAGAAATTTGTGTTGGTTACCCCTTTTATTTTGACGATTGGCCGTTTATATTATGTCCCCTGTCCGTCAAACTTCAATGCACAGACAGCACTAGCTTACCTTTTCAGAGCCTTTTCATTTTTAGAAAATTAGGCTTAATCCTAAATAAAGCTACCTGTATAGATTGAATCATCACTACATATATCTAATCATAACCGTACATTTAGCAATTATTGTGTAATTTATTGCTTACTTACAAACTAATCTTGCCATTCACCCCCAGAATGATCTTAAACAAGGAAAGAATTGGTGCTACTGTAAGCTAATAGTGTTTCTAATAAATTCAAAGTCCTGCACTTTTACCACCGTCAAAATTCGCCAAAAAGTTTTATTATTAATATATTATTGTTAGAATTGTATAAATACTCTGGCGACTTCCTTTGAAACTATATATCTTGGTGCCAGTACATTACATAAACCGTCTAATCTGCAAACAAAACACTGAGATTTTTTTAGCGCCATCCGCGTCACACACACGCACGCGCACGCGTAGCATTACTTTCCCCACACACACGCACGCGCACACACGTAGCATTACTTGCCCATGAACGTCTAATGAGATCAGAGCTTGAATAAGCATCCGCACTCTGGAGCCCTAATGAGGTGTATCTCATAAAAGCATTCAAGAAGTGTAAGATCGGACTACTATATATTTTTATTCTTAATATTCATCTCACAATAGCGCATCGTCCCTGCAGGTTGAATCTGGGTTACTCTGTTATTTTTGTCGTTTCCGCATTACCCCCCTGCTTGTTTCATTGAAATTTATTTTTCTTCCTCGTTACCTAAACTTACATTTCAGACTCACACACATCGTTCAGCACACTGGTCGTCCACTTCAATTTGCTCTCCCAGGTGCTTGTCCCGTTAATTTTTTCCCGTGTAGCTTTGTACTTCTCTTTCCCACTTCTATGCAACGATCGCCTGCCCGTCCCCATTTGTGGAAAATGTAACCCTTCACGTTCCTCCCGGAAGCCTTCTTGCTCCCATGTTCGATTGTTCGTGAAATGTAATATGTAATGTAATATCCCGAAAAGGGATATTCCGGGTAATAAAGTAAAGTGAAGTTTATTCGTCTCATTTGTTTTGTTTTTTTTGTCCAATTTTAAATTTTTTTTATGACAGCTACTTTTTTCTAAAGCTTTCTCGCCACACTGAAAGTGCACTCACTGCATCTTGAAACTAATATTAGGCCGATACAATTTTATTAGACAACTAGAGGGAATGTAACCCAGAGTATCTCGACTCTCCCAAAACTCCCTTTCAAACTACACTCATAGGAGTGTAGTTCCAAATGCAATTTATTAAATCGTACTTTTGTTGAAACTGTCAACCAGCTTTAGCTGCACAAGACACTTGTTTTTTTCTCAGGTTTTGCTTCAGATATTTACAGGGTACTTTAAGTGGGTGCTGCAGCTTGGGGCTGCACTCCGCAAAATACCACCGTCAGTTTCAGCTGAACACTTCATGAGCCAATCGAATTTTAGTTGACCGTTTTCGTGCACTCGCTCCGCTCTACGTAGAGCAGAGTCGCCGCTGCGGACGCGCGTTTGAGCCAAGTTGCCGGAGGGACCATTTTCTTGCTTTCGTCAGTCATAGATATGACACTCGTTTTCTCTTGAGCGTGATTGCGTAGCCGCGAAAAAGGCTGCTTCATTTTCACTTGTTATAATTTAAAGCCCGCCTATAGACCTTTTCTGCAAGTGCGCCGCCATCTTGAATTGACGTCACTTCCAGTATAGGCGAAAACATTGTTTTGCCTTTGCCACGCCAATAGAAGGCATTTAGGATATAAGCGTAAGCGTCACACTTTCTCGTTTTGCCTCCCCTTTATTTTTTTACTATTTGCAGGTTGAAACGTTGGATTATTTTCTCGTTGCCCATACCGGATACGCCTATTAGGTGGCTGGGGACGAGAGTACACGGAAAAGGTCTATAATATACATACAGTAAAACCGAATAAGATGAAATGAGTTCAGCCGTTTTCTGACTCGAAGTGCTCTTTGCACAAAGATAAGCAAACAGCTTCTTCTTTAGAATCCAGACGCTTTTCTTTTTATTAAGGCTTGATTTCATGAGTGCTATAAATATGTGGATACGGTTCCGAATTTAGCGGATGCCGTTGGGGTGCGGATACGAAGTCGGCGGGTTCGAATCGAATACGGATGACCCAACAGTTATCCGCGCAGGGCTCTACGCATTACCTATTTCGTCAAAGTCTACACGCATGAAAACCAACTAAACCGTCGTCATGCGAGAAAGATTGAAGACTATCAAAGTACCATCTGCAGAAATATTCAGTGAAAATATTTGCAACTTCATGGGAGGATGAAATGCAACGAGTATCGTCCTTTCTATCACGCACGAAAATACCTTGCCTGAGCTCGCGGGTATGCAGTTTAACAAATTAGCAAAAAAAAAACGTTTCGTCGACGATTCCGGCTAGGTTGTTCTTCACTTTCGAGATTTAGGCATTCATTATGCTCGAACAATTGTTTTACTGGTGCACCATAAATTTTAAATTCAATATACTGAAATGTTGAATCCTTTATTTTTAAGTGGGTGAAAATGTTATTTTTGAGCAGGAAAATGTTTAGATATCCCGAGAAGCAATCGGCATAGATAGAACTTTATATCGAACATATGTTTAATATAACAGCACGCAAAGTATAAGGACAAGGGAAAGGAACACACGAGGCACACAAGCGCTGACTGGCAACTCGCAATAACATGTCATTAACATGTCATGTTGATGACATGAACATGTTATCATACCAACTAGGTCATCTCACCAACCTTCAGCAATTTAAATATAACTTTCAATATATATTGCTTTTGAAAGTAAAGATTCATATTTCCTAACCCTATATTACATCTCTTTCTTATTGGATGTAGTAGACCATCCTGAGGGCTCTTGAAACGCAAAAAAAAAACGAAAATAATTAAATATAACCTTTCTGAAAAATTTATTTTGAATTGGTACTTTTAGCTCTCATATGGAACGGCCCTACTCACATCAAAAACATCAATTAACTATAGTAATATTTTACTCGTTGAATACGTATTTTTTAAGCTTTCACTTTATAGGTAATTAATGCCATGACAATGAATGTTTAAAAAAGATATCATCCAAGTTAGGCAAATTATTGTCAAAAAGATTCTGTTCTGCATTTCTTTCAAAATAACTAAAACAAAAACAGATTTCGTAACCATAAATTTTCATAGCGTAAAAAAACACATAAAAAGATTCTTTGATTCTTTGCTGTGCAATAGATATCTGAGACTGGCGAAACTCCCAAATACGCAACCTGTGACGATTGCCTAAATCCCGGCTTTGTCCTTGAGAAGTGACAATTTTGAGAACTAAGATATAGCGCGGAAACAGTTTTCATTTTCGTCTTAGTGAAGAACTTGCCCAGCATATGTAACTTTTTCAAATGCGCTTGAAACATAAGCGCTTTTTTTTCTACCCGATTTGATATGAAATAGCCCAGATGCAATAGTAAATAAAAAATTGAAGTTACTGAGACCCGCAAACTAGCTAAATTTCAATTACAATTGCTTCGCATTAAGAATAATTAATTACTCTTACAAGTTACTTAGGAAGCTGTATTTAATTGGACTAACTCAGTTACTGTAATTGAATCTGCTACGCGAGTACGACAAACCATGAGTGACGCATGGGTAACTACAAATATCACCGTGCCGCTGTGCTCTTCACGCTTTCATATGGCTCTTTCTCACCTTTACCAACTTTCACTCTCTTTCGAGGAAAGTAGAGAGATAAAATGAACCATAATATGGATATCGCCGGCACCGCTAGCTGCCCGGTTACCATAACAACCACTCAAGACCACAAGAATGAAGATCACTATTGGTGCTTCCGATGCTCTGAATTTAAGTCTCTTTCCATAGCGTCGTTACACTGCCAGCTCTATGTGCGAGAGGAGTATTTCCGTTCAGACTTTTGAAGTGTGCAAAAGCCGTCGCCTACATAACGCAAAAAGCACTTTGGGTGTTGCGGCGAATGGCTGCATTCTTCTCGAAGGCTCCTATGCACAGGTTGACCGTGGGGATGGAGAGGGACGCGCCCATTGCCGTTCCACTGGATTAATCAAGGAAAGTCCCCTCTGCTCTAAAAAAGGCGCTGCAGACGCAGAACCCACCAAAACTGCACTCATGGAGGAGGCAGAGTTCTTCCACACTAAAGGCGGTCCTGTCGTTGAGTTCTTTGTCTTTCTCAAGGGCCTTCCAGGCAGTGGCGACTGCCAAGAAAACCGGCACACTTGTGAAAGGCGAGATGAAGTGGAATGACACCAGGCTTTCCTCAGCGTTCACCTTCAATTTCGAGACACGCTCTACGAAGTTGCTGGAGTTGCTCACATAAATCATCGTTTTTCCCACTAAAGGCGAAAGATTTAGTGGAAGACAGTTTGACACGGCTTGGAGGGAGAAGTTCTGATACCTAAAATGAACCGGAGAGCAAGGCAACACTTATGCCTCTTGGGAAGCCTGTAGAAACCCTTTACAGATCCATTCCTGCAGAAAAGGCGCACGTAAACTTCTTAAGCCTAGATTTGTTTTTTGTAATAATAATAATAATAATAATAATACATATACATAATAATATTAGCATTGAGGTACTCTGGGGTGGCTCTCGCAAGGCTAGCAGATAGGCGGGGGCCCGTACGCGTGAACGTCTGCTAGCCAGCCACCCAGAGCAAGGTAATTACAATAAAACACAAAATTGGAAATTGTTATTGCCTGTATTTGTGGTGTCAGATCCTTAGTCAGCTTTTTATAGGCAGAGGTATCAAACAGATTTCGAACCTTCTGTTCGTAGACACCAGGTCGAGGACAACGGTCAAGTTTTTCTTATCTGCTGGAAGAAGCACGATCTCTTCACATCCCTAAGCGGCGGTGTGCACTCTCCTCTTTTCTTTTGGCACGTTGTACTGTTGATTTTGCGAATGTTTCATAGGTGCCGATTACTCTGTTGTCGTACTTGCTCGCGGTGACTTGAATTGAGGGGCCCGATGCCATATCAAGGGTTGCAAGCATTTTCGGGTGAGCCGACCTCGATCGTTGCCATGTTGAATCCGTGACCCTTGGTTTAAAGATTGGTCTCGCAAGAAGGAAGTTGTCCGTACGAGTGGTTTGTGATACGCGCTAGCGGTGTCGGTTTCGTGCTTTGCTTTTTCACCCTCCTTCAGTCTCGAGAATTTCCCTTCTGAAATACTCGTGGCGGCGTATGCAGCGTGACCGCAGACGTAGACCCAACACTTTCGGCGAAAGTTTGTAAGTAAGGGTAAGGTAAGAGTAAGGTCCAGCTGCTCTTTTTAGGTGGTTTGGCACTTGTGGATTCGGCTTTGTCCAAACGGCGCTCGACTTGCTTGAGGATCGTGTGTCCCACTTGGGCATGAACGAGCCGTTTAACAGAAATGTTATGGGGGACCACGTGGTGTTCCGGCAGGTCCTTTGGTAAAGACGAGGTGCGTTCTCCAACGTAGATATGCTTCGAGCAGCATTCGCATACAAGCGATGCATAGTTGGCCGGTCTTCCCGAAGTCAGGGCATGAAGGCTTGAAAGTAAAACATTTGATGAAAATTCTTCCGGTAGGTACATTGCAATCAAATAAAGAAAAAGAACCAACCAAATCCTAAACATACAGGGACCTTACATTTTGAGGGCCTACTTGGCTCTTCAGGGAAGACTGCGGCGGTGGCCGTTGGGGAGCAGTATTTTTCTATCGTTTTTTTTTCAGCGATATGGCGGAGTCTGTTGACATAGACGGATGGCGAAGCGCGAAAGTACCTGTGCAGGTTTATGAGCACTGCGGCGGCAGAGATCACCGGATCAGCTTTCAACGACGCAGCCATATCATCATCAACACAGAGGCCAACCTCTGCCATAGATATTTCATTGAATACTGGCATGTTTGAATGACGTGTTAGAAATCATAAATAGGTGTCTTGAGAGCACTGGCCAATGCCGCCGGTGTCAACAGGCTTCGCTGACATTGGCGGATGTTCCCCCGCTAAATTTAGCGGTGAAAAATGACGTCACCTGTCTCGGTGTCACGTCACCTATGGACAAATTTAGCCTCTGCCAGATTTAGCGGGAAAACGGACGTCACGTGGAATCTCACACATGTAATCCAATACCCTGCTAAACGTAGCGGGAAAATCTCACGTCACGTGCGACCTCAACACTCATTCAGTCCCCCCGCACAATTTATATGCGGGAAAATGACGTCACCTCTTGGTGTCGTGTCAACTATGAACATATAAAATTTTTTTCGCTAGATATAGAGGAAAAGTTATGCCACGTGACCTTAACAGCACTTCAATTTCCCGCTAAATTTAGCGGGAAAAAATTTACGTCACGTGACTCAACACCAATTTTGTTCCCCCGCTAAATTCTAGCGGGGAAAATGACGTCACCACTTCGTGTCATGTCACCTATGAACAAAATTCATTTTTTCCGCCAGATATAGAGGAAAAACTGACGTCACGTGAACTTCCAACAGCACTTTCAATTTCCCGCTAAATTTAGCGGGAACACAAATTGCGTGACCCGCAAGACCAATTCAGTTCCCCCGCTAAATTTAGCAGAGAAAATGATGTCACCACTCTTTGAGAAAGTCATGTCACCCGTGAACAAATTCTCATGCATTTTTTCGTTAGATATAGAGGAAACATTCACGTCACGTGACCTCAACACCACTCAGTCTCTCACGCAAATTTAGCGGGGAAAATGACGTCACCACTTGATGTCATGTCACCTACGAACAAATTCAATTTTTCCGCTATATATAGGAGGAAAAATTGACGTCACATGACCTAACAGCACTTCAGTTTCTGCCAAATTTAGCGGGAAAATTTACGTCACGTTACCTCAACACCAATTCAGTTTTCTGCTAAATTTAGCGGGGAAAACTGACGTCACCACTTGGTGTCATGTCACCTATGAGTAAATTAAATTTTTCCGCTAGATATAAAAAAACAATTGACGTCACGTGACTCCAATAGCACTTCAATTTCCCGCTACAAATTGAGCGGGAAAATTTACGTCATGTGACCTCAACACCAATTCAGTTCCCCCGCTAAATTTAGCGGAGAAAATGATGTCACCACTTGGTGTCGTGTCACCCATGAAAAATTCTATTTTTTCCACTAGCTATAGAGGAAAACTTTACGTCACGTGACTCAATAGCACTTTCACTCTCCTGCCAAATTTAGCGGAAAATTTACGTCACGCGACCTCAACACCAATTCAGTTTCACCGCTAAATTTAACAGAGAAAACGACATCACATGACTTGGTGTCACGCCACCTATGAAAAAATTCAGTTTCTCCGCTTGATTTAGCGGGAAAATTGACGTAACGTGCGGAAGAGAAGGAGGGGAAGGTACGGAGGTAGAGTAGGAGCAGGATGGGAGGAGAAGAGGAGTAGGAAGCGTGTGGGAGAGGGGGGAGGAGCAGAGAATGAGGAGGAGACTAAATGAGGACGGAAAAGGTGAGGGCATCGGAAGGGGAGGAGGGTCATAACCTCCCCTCCGTACCCTCCACCCCCTCCCCCCTTCTTCCTCCTCCGTGAGCTGTGCTCTAATTTCGCGTTAAAAGAGATTTGTTAACGTGCTCCATTTTTTATCTCCACTTTTATTGCGAAAGCATTACGTGCCTTATTACGCGGAGATCCGGCTTCATCGCAACGGCGTAACTGAGCGATAGTACCAAAAATGGCCGACGGCGAAAAGAGTAAAAACACGCCAAAAATGCTGGAATTGACGTCAAATCTCTTATATAGGTTCCTGTAAACAAAGTAAATTCATGGCTGTGAAAACAATTTGGTACATTTCGGACTGGGTGGGAATCGAACCGGGGCATTCGTGGTGCGAGACAAGACGCTTTCCCCGTCGCCACGGCGGCTCCACCGTTGTGGCTGACTAAAGGTGTGCTTAGTGCGTGCGTCATTGCACACACACGGAATTAGCAGAAAGAACTTTAATGCATGTCGAAAACATCCATCGAAAACATTTCACCAAAGGGACTATATCGGTTTCATTTCCCACACATAAGATTTCTTAAATGTCTCTACCGAATTTTTATAAATTGGTATCACTTTATCCACTTTTCAAGCTGCACTTCGCCAGTTCTTAAGCTGCAAGAATATACATCATAAAGGTACTTCGCACTCCGTTCAGCATACCTAGGAGGGAATGCGTTAGAATCCCGTCCGGGCCGCAAGACTTTTAGCGTACAGTCGGAGAACGCTATCAAAAATACAACTTACTGTCAGTACTAAGTTACGAATTTCACGATGGTCATGGGTTTAATGCGGAAATATAGAGTTATCCACAATATGGACAGTAGAAAACGGTTAATCTCACTTGCGATACACGGCTCATCAGTGAGCGATGGCCGTGGTGGCAAAGTACCTTGATAGGGAAATTTGTTTTAGTAAGATGCTCATAAAATTTCCTGGGTCATTCCCTCATCGAAGTTTTCCATTTTGACATTGTAAAAATAGACATGATGTGCGCAAGAGTTTACTTAGTTGTTGGGAAAGGAAGAAAGCGTACTTTTTAAACCTAGTTGAAACCTGTTACGTTTTAGATGTAAAATGTCTCGTGTAAGCCATGAACTTTGCTTTTTTTTTTTTTTCTGAACGGTCCGAGGAAATATGTCATTGCACGATAACACAACATGCCTAAAAAAACCATAACTTATCGACACATGCTCCATTAGGATTGATTATCTCAGAAAATTTGTCAAATGTTACTTTCAACATATCGAGGATGCTGACATCATATGTCCGAGCTAAATCGCGGAACCGTTTCTAATATTCAGTATAGCTCGTATTTCGCCGTAAAGACAAGTTGCAGATAACTATTTATGGTCAGATATGCCTTCCACGTTTGATATATTACTAATATTTCTTACAGCGGTCTCAGATAAAAACAACAAATCTAGCAAAGAATAACGACATTTGACACACGCGTGTGGCATTTCAGTATTTCGTTTAAATTATTGCTAAAAGCAATATCTACCAGTAGCTTGAGGCGTACAGCTGCCTATGGCGATCAAGTTGTCTTGGTCCATATCTGGCAAGTTAAATTCTCCAGACAGTACAGCATGTGAAAAATTAATCATATTGATTGATACAAATTCAGATACAATTGTGAGCACATAAATACCAGCTTCTGGCTCCCAATAAGCATTGAGTGACAACCCAAACGAAGAAACACCGAAACCATTTCGAAGTCATAGCCCTGTTTAATAAATATACGCTCGAAATTGACTTTGACGGGAGTGCGACCCCTCCCCTATGGATCCACGATCTTGCCGGAACACATTGAACCCATACATAAAAACGTCGCTATCCGTTTTTTCATTGTTAAGCCAAGTTTATTAATTATTATTATATCGGAGTGAAATATCAAGATGAAACTTTCAAGTTCTTCCTGTTTGTTGACCATGCCTCTTGCATTTATGTTTCTCAGTCTAAAGGGCGATTTTCATCAGGGCTCTAGCTTGGTACAGTCTTCTTGAACTACCGTTGTTATCGGGCCTGAGTCGTCGTAAAGAAGGCCAAAAAGGCAACCATTCGGCCACAATCTGAACAAACTATGTTATCAAAGTCTTCCTCATTAACTAAGACGTGAAAAGAAGCATAGTTGTTAAAACCTGGAAGACAATTTTATGCAATAAAAAGCGTTGGCTCCCCAGCGCACAAGACGCCGTTTCCGAATGTTAATCGCATGTCGTCTGTGATGCAATCGTGAAATGAAAAGAAACAACTCTCTTGGACGCTTTGCCGCGACACGCAACTTAGTAATTTAGTGAGAGACTACGGGAATATTCACACGTCGTTGTGGTGGATGTTGCTGAAAGCCGTCCACGTGGACGACTGCACTGGCCGCCTTCCTGGAGCACTCTGCACCCGCTGCTTTTAGAACGTCCGAGCGCGCTGTTCGGAGGCCGGCTGCGTCTCCACCAACTGACGCACGACGCAGATATTAATATGCGCTCAAAATACTTTATTTTCTTTTTGTGACATTAAAAAACAAGGCTTGGTGTAAGAGGATGTTCCCAGTCCTCAATCGAGGTTTTTGCATTACCACATCAGTATGATCGCATCGTCATCCGCTGGACGAACTCTGAGATGCATCGCTGCCTTACGCTTTACATACTGCTCGTTCGGTTTTGAAGATTGTGGCTTGTCGTGTTCCGAGGCGAAAGAAAGGTCAAAGCCCGGAGCCGCAAACCAACACCCGTGAGTCCTTTATCGAACCCAAAGCGCATCTATCTGTCACGCGCATCTCGGACCCTCGCGCGTGGCCCACAGTCCCACATGCCGCCAGACTTCGTCTTCTTTATACGACACCTCCCCTTTTAGCCTCATTGTCCATAGCGTTCCGGTGGTCGTGAAGTTCTCCCACTTCGTGTTATGGTTGCTTGAGGATCGTTCTCCCGTTGACCGGCCGGCGGGATGTCGCTGTCGGGAATCGCGGGCTGGAGATGGTGCCGTGTACGTCGTATCGTTCCTTGGTCGGTTTCTACAAGGTAAGACCGAGGTGGTCCGGCTTGGTCTCGCACAACTCCTTGCGAGGCCGCTCCCGCGTGAATCCACACTGCTGCGTGTGGGTGTAGCTCCCTGCCATTTCTTGTACGGTGACGCCTATTATAGTTAGACGCCTCTCTAGTCTTCCGTTTCCTGTATCGTTGCCGATACCTTCTGGAGTGTTGCCAGAGAGGTCTGAGGGTACTGGGAGCCGTAGGAAGAGTGGAGCGTAACTTCCGCCCCATCAGCAGTTCGGCAGGGGAAAACCCTTCGGGCCCAGGAGTGGTTCGGTGGGCCAGAAGAGCTTGTGCTGAATTCGAGGTTTTCTTCAGCAGGTTCTTCGCAGTCTGCACCGCTCTCTCCGCTTCTCCGTTACTCTGGGGATAATACGGGCTTGAAGTTACCAGTTCGGCTCCCCACTCTCTGGTGAATCGCCGGAACTCGGTTGAGCCAAACTGGGGACCGTTGTCGGAGCGGATGACTTCCGGGCAACCGTGTCTTGCGAAGTTCTGGCTGAAAACCTTGATAATGTCCTCTGTGGTTGTTCGAGGTATTTCTTCAAGCTCGAAGAACTTCGAGTAGTAGTCGACTATGACTATATACCTCTTCCCCCTGAACTGGAAAAGGTCCGTTCCAATTTCCTGCCAGGGACGATCGGGTAGTGGAGTCTGAAGAAGGGGTTCTGTATGTGGTCGTCTATATTGCTGACAGGTCGGACAGCGACTCACATAGTCATGTATTTTTGTGCTTATGCCAGGCCACCAGACGGAGTCTCTGGCTCTTGCCCGGCATCGGACAACACCCTGATGGCCACAGTGCAATCGCTCCAAGACTTCTCCTTGCAGGCTAGGCGGGATCACCAGCCGGTCGTTACGCATTAGTAATCCCTGCACCACCGAAAGGTCTGCGGCGAGACTCGCGAATTTGCTTAAGTTCGGAGGAAGTTTGTTCGTTGCCGGCCATTGTTTTTCGCAGTATTCCATAACCCTTGATGTGGTTGGGTCTTTGGAAAGCTCTGCCTTCAGTCTGGACAAAAATGAGTTAGAGGCTGGAAGGAGCTCCAGCGTTAGCATTTCATACTCGTGAACCAACGTTTCACTGCTCTCCACGGTGTTCCTTGAGTCCGTAGAGTGGCCAGTTGTCGGTAGGGGTTTCTAGACAAGACATCCGCGGTGAACATCTCTTTGCCCGGTACGTGGGATATCGCAAAGTCATACTCAAAGATGCGCATCCTCAGACGCTGTAGCCTTGGTGTCATTTCGTCAAGACGTTTCGTTGTGAACAATGGCACCAGAGGCTTGTGGTCTGTTTCGATGTGGAATCCCTTTCCTACCAAGTAGGTCCGAAAATGTTCACAGGCCCATACGATGGCCAAAGCCTCCTTTTCCACTTGGGCGTATCTCTGCTCCGTTGGTGTCATCGCTCTCGATGCGTATGCCACTGGGCGTCTTTTGCCGTTTTCCTCTTTTGTCACGGTCCGGTGCGGAGCGAGAGGGGAAGCGCACTCGCCACAGACCGCAACGGGGGTTCGGACGCCCGCTATCCCACAGTACGTGGGCTCCAGGGACGGGGGGACAAAGACAAGGCACGTGACGAACAGAGCAGTAGAAACATTTAATAAAAGGCTAATTAGATGGTGACAAAAGTAAAAGGGTAATACTGACACAGTCTCAATCAGGCGGAAGCATACAAGAGAAACTTGGTAACTAGGGGCAAGACAGAGAATACACAACAAGAGGAATGGGAACGATACCGCACTTTGGCGCAGTCCGGCACGACGAGGCTCGCAGAGGCGTGGGAGCACCTGAGGTCGGTCGCTTGCGATGGACTCTGTCTCGACGTGGCCGCGGTGCGCCAGAGGTGGTGGTTGTTGGCTTCAGACGCTGTCGCGTCACGGACGGTCGACGCACTGGGGCAGTCCGGCAGAGGAAGGCCGCACACAGTAGGAGCACAGACGCAGGTGACGTTCAGTGTGCAGACGGGTCTTCCTCTTTACCGCGGTGCCCGAGGCTACGCCCGGAGCCGACAGGGAAAGCGGGTTGCGCTCTCGAAACTTCCAAGTCGACTGCCGCGCCGTTTCCCAGTTTCAACCGAACGGCGCTCTTTCCTAATAAAGTAAACAAAACACACCCGCTCCCCTACAATAGCAATACACTCACACACACACACACACACAAAAAAAAAGACCGTCACAGCGGCGAAGACATTCGTTGCCCCCAGCTCCAAACAAAGTCAATACCAAAAAACGCTCAACTGGGGCATCTGGCAAACTCATTTCCGAATTTCAAGAAGCGGTACCGCGCCCAAGCAACGGGCAAAAGCGTCCCCCGAACGGGACCCGAAGAGGCCATAAACATGTCAAGTTTGGGTCCCAGTCGGGACCGGCGACGTGCTAACTAGCGCCAACCAGGGAGTGTCACACCACCCGCGGCGACCACATGGCCCCGCAGGCATCCGACGGGGCGCCATTCACAATACGCGTGGCCCGGCGAGACCAGGCCGGTTTTTGTGACACTACCCCCTTCTTAAGAATATTAACGAGTTAATATTTTCCAAGTCACAAAAAACAAAAATTACTACTAGCATATATCTCAATATAATCAGGACCGTAGCTGAGAAGGTAAACTCAAAACGCTCCGACATAGACACAGCTGGCACAGACACATGGGGAAGCATATTTGCAAAACATTCAACACGGGATAAAAATAGGATCAGAACGTTCTTTACTTGTAGGTAACGCCCTGACCAACAGTACAATCGCAAAAAGAAAATACGACACTGAAGCAATTAAACTCGCGAAAAGACTGACGCTCTCATGGCGTAGTCACCGATACGCACTTCCACTAAATATACTGGCCTAGCCGCACACCTTGATACGCCATACAGCAGACGTACAAGAAATCTACGCAAAAAGAAATACAATAGAGGAGCTTCTAATTTACAGTACGAGGCAAGGCGTCACACGACGGTAGCGCCGGCGCCGCGATTAGTGGTTACTCAGCCCGACTCAGATAGTCGGCGCCGACGTTTTCTCCTCCCTTTATGTATTCCACGCGGAACTGGTACTCCTGAAGCTGAAGGCTCCATCGCAGTACCCTGCCGTTCAGGTGCTTTCCTCTGTTGATGTACTGAAGCGGCTGGTGGTCGGTCTGCACCGTGAAGGGACGGCCATAAAGAAGCGTGTCGAAGCGCTTAATCCCCCACACAAGGGCGAGCCCCTCCCGCTCTATTGTGGCGTAGCTCATCTCCCTTGGAAGCAGCTTGCGACTCGCGTACGCCACCGGGTGGAGGACGGCTTCGTGCTCCTGCATGAGCACGGCTCCGACACCGCGGTCGGACGCGTCCGTGCGGAGCACAAACGGACGATCGAGGTTCGGCAGCCTCAGAATCGGCGGGTTCGCGAGTTTCTTCTTCAGTTCTGTGAACGCCTTCTCCTGTTCCTCGCGCCAGGGCACATTGTTGGGCGTCCCTTTTTTGGTGAGGTCTGACAGCGGACTAGCGATGGTTGCGTAATCGGGGATGAAATCGCGATAATAGCCCGTCAGCCCCAGGAAAGACCTAACTTGACGCTTGGTCTTTGGCCTCTGCGCATCTTTGATCTTCTCGAGGATGGAATGGACGGGAGCAACTTCCCCTTGGCCGATGCGATGGCCCAGAAACGTGATTTCGCGAAAGCCAACTTCGCACTTAGTTGGCTTCACCGTAAGGCCTGCCCTCTGGATTCGCTCAAACACCTCTCTCAGAGTAGCCAGGTGTTCCTCCCACTCGTCACTGGCTATTAGGACATCGTCAAAGTAGTGACTCACCCCAGGGATTCCCTCGAGAACCCTTCGCATCACCTTGGTGAAGATCGCTGGGGCTGTTTTAATGCCGAAGGGCATATATTTGAACTGATACAGCCCCGTTGATGTTGAGAACGCAGTCTTCTGTCTAGACTCCTCGGTTAGCGGGACTTGCCAGTACCCTTTGGCAAAGTCTAGTTTAGTGAAGAACCTTTTGTTTCCCACCGAGGCGAGTAGTTCGTCCACCCGGGGCATCGGCTCCGCATCGGCCACCAGCACGTCGTTAAGTCTTCGGAAGTCGATGCAGAGGCGGTGAGTCTGGTCGCGTTTCTTAACGACGATCACAGGGAAGTTGTAGGCTGACTGGGATTTTTCAACGATGCCCATCTCCAGCATAGCCCCAACCTCGTCTTCGACAATTTGCCGAACGGCAAAAGGGAGGGGGTACTGCCGGATCTGAATTGGATGAGAATCAGTCAGCCTCAGGTCACATTCCGCCAGGTCCGTTCTTCCGGGAACGTCAGAGAAAATGCCTTCGTACGCGCAGGTGAGTTCGCGCACTTGTTCCTTCCTCCCGGCACTCAACTCCGACGAAATATGGACGTTCTCCGCGTTCTCCGTCCGACGCAGCGGCATTACTGGAAGCCCCTCTTCGTCTTCGGCGTCCTCGATTGCAATGACCGAGCCTACGACGGCGGGTGCAGCGGTCGTGTTCGGTTCTCGGAGTTCGTACTTCTTCAGGAGATTGACGTGAAACAGCCGGGTGGCATGTCCCAGATCGACCTCATAGTCGACCTCGTTTTTCTTGGTTACGATCGGGTATGGCCCCTTCCACTGCATGAGCAGTTTGTTGTGCTCAGTCGGGAGCAAAATCAGCGCCTGATCTCCCGGCTGCAGGGAGCGCTTCTGGGACCTGGCATTGTAGTAACGCTCGTACCTCGCGCTGGACCGTCTGAGCTCCTCATGCGCCAACCTGCAGGTCTCCTCCAGCCTGTTTCGAAGTTCCAGTACGTACTGATACGTGGACTTGATCTCAGAGGGTAGCGACTCTTGAGTCCAGAGCTCCTTCAGAACGGCCAGAGGACCGCGCACATTCCGTCCGAACAACAGCTCGAATGGAGAGAAGCCCAAGCTCTCCTGTGGCACTTCGCGATAAGCAAACAGAATCGGCCCCAGGTAGCGGTCCCAGTCTTTGGGTCTTTCTTGGCACATTCTTTTCAGCATTCGCTTTAGGGTGCCGTTAAATTTCTCCACCAGGCCATTCGCCATGGGGTGATACGGAGTCGTATGAAGCTGGTTTACGGAGAGGAGTCGGCTCACTTCCTTCATGAGCTCCGAAGTGAAGTTGGTGCCCCTGTCGCTGAGAATCTCCTTTGGCACTCCAACCCGTGAAAACATCTCGACCAGGGCTTCGGCAACTCTCTCTGTTTCGATGCTGGGCAGGGCGACGGCGTCCGGATAACGCGTCGCGTAGTCGACCATCGTAAGCACGTACCGGTTTCCCCGGTCGGACCTCGGCGACAACGGCCCCACGATATCAATCGCCACTCTTTGGAAGGGCGTGTCAATCACAGGTACCTTTTTAAGCGGCACCTTCCGGGTGTTTCCTCTTGGGCTGGTTCGCTGGCAGGCGTCACAGGAGGCCACGAAGCGCCTGCATTCGGCGTGCATTCCTGGCCAGAAAAACTCGGCCTGTGCTCTCTCCAAGGTCTTCCTGCCTCCAAGGTGGCCAGCCATTATGCTGTCATGCGCCACTTCGAGCACTGTTCTCCGGTGCGATTCGGGGACGACCAGTTGGCGCGTCTGTCTTCCAGACCTCTCGTGATACAGGCGGTAGAGAAGTTCATTCTCTTGCACAAACTCGTAATAGCTCGTTCCGTCTTTGCACTCCATCTTCTTCCCGATCTTGAGATAACAAGGGGCCAAAGTTTTGTCGCTTTTCTGCTGTTGTCTGAACTCGGGAGTGTTTACGGGTACTCCCTCTATTTGGGGAGTTTTCAGACCCTGGTGCTTGGGCTTCTTCTGTTTCTTCCTACTCCGCGTCTCGACCGCCCCCGCTGTATTGTGACCCTCCTCAAGTTTAGTGTTCCTGGCCTGTTTCTTCTTACTCGCATTCCTTGGAACCTCGTCTGAGGTCAGGTCTTTTTCACTCTGGGCGTTCGGCTTAACTCCGCCGGCCTCAACGTCGGTGTCGGGTGGGTCGTCCTCTGCCTCGGCGTACACCACGGGGCTGTCGGGATCTCTGACTCCGGTGATGTTCCCGAGAATTAGATCGTACAATGGTTCTTCCATGCAGAGGGCCGTCACCACACCCCGAAAGTAGGGTGTCGATACCCGAACTCGCGCCTCGGGGAGCATCTTGACGGTCCCGTCAACCAGGTAAACGGGCCTCCTAATTCCGGTTATCTGGTCGTCGTCAACCAGGTCTCTCTTGATGATTACCGTATTGCTCCCCGTGTCGCGCAAGACGGATATCTTCCTCATCCCTACGTTGCCCTCTACGACGGGCATTCCATCAACAAGGAATTCCGCCCGCGAGGTCACAGCGGCATTCACGACAGGAATCTTCTCCCCACTCTTCAGCTCCACGAAACGGTTCCCGTCTGCTGCATTTATCGGCCTCTCTTTTGGAGCACACACGCACGAAGCCTGAGGCCTCCCTCCGTCGGAGCCTCGGCACAGCTCGGTTCTATGCCCCCTGCGGCCACACTTCCGACACGTTGGCACGTTTCCAGCATTGATACCGCTACGGCACTGGGCCGCCAGATGGCCGATTTTGTTGCAAAGGAAGCATCTCATCACCGGCCTCGGCACCTGTTTCCCAGCGTTCTCGCGCACGCCAGGCTCTGCCTCGCTTCTTCGGGATTTCCCCAAGTTCCCATGAGACTGCGCCTCCAAATACTGGTCAGCCAGCTCCAGCAACCCCTCGAGACTCGAAACCTTCCTCTCCCTCAAATACAGGGCCAGACTTGGGTGGCATCCCCTCAGAAACTGGTCCCGTAGGACCAACTCGCGGAGGTTTTCGAAATCTTTCGCGATGCTCGACAGTTCAACCCAGCGATCGAAGTAGTGTCCGAGCCGGGCGGCATACTGAGTAGCGGTTTCACCGTCAAGCGGTTTCCCCTCTCGGAACTTGTCCCGAAATCCGTCGACCGTGAACCGAAACCTCTTCAGCAAAGACGCCTTCACCTTTCCGTAATTCGCGGCATCCTCCGGCGTTAGGCGTCCATATACGCTGAGAGCCTCTCCGGTCAGGCAGGTACTGAGCGCGGTAGCCCATTGGCCCTCGGGCCATTTCTGACTGAGTGCTATACCCTCGAACCTACGGATGTACGCATCCAAGTCATCTTTCTTTTCATCGAAGGCGACCAGGAGTTTACTGGGGCTCAATTTCAGGGCGCTCTGCCCTTCTCGTTCGCGCCTTTCTTCTGACACGTTACTGGCTGCGCTGACTCTTCCTTCTTTTTCCAATTGAATCTTAAGCTTTAAGATTTCAATTTCTCGCTCTGCGGCTTCCTTGGCAAAAACCCGTTCTCTCTCTGCTGCATCCAGCGCAGCGTCCCTATCGGCAGCTTCCTTCGCAGCTCCCCTCTGGGCGGCCTCATCCATCCATGTTTTTAAGTCGGCCCCAGCCAACCCCAGCTGAGTCCCCACTGACAACAACCTCTCCCATTCCATCTTTGCGCAACACACAGTGTCGGAACAATTACGCGGACAGCATTACATCAATCGTCACTCCGGCAACAATGCATGCACGACTTGTAAGAACAAAAGCTTTTCGTAAGACCCGTCTCCGTCCCGCGGTCCCCCGAAAAACGGGCGTCCTGTCGCGGACGCCAGAAAATGTCACGGTCCGGTGCGGAGCGAGAGGGGAGGCGCACTCGCCACAGACCGCAACGGGGGTTCGGACGCCCGCTATCCCACAGTACGTGGGCTCCAGGGACGGGGGGACAAAGACAAGGCACGTGACGAACAGAGCAGTAGAAACATTTAATAAAAGGCTAATTAGATGGTGACAAAAGTGAAAGGGTAATACTGACACAGTCTCAATCAGGCGGAAGCATACAAAAGAAACTTGGTAACTAGGCGCAAGACAGAGAATACACAAGAGGAATGGGAACGATACCGCACTTTGGCGCAGTCCGGCACGACGAGGCTCGCAGAGGCGTGGGAGCACCTGAGGTCGGTCGCTTGCGATGGACTCTGTCTCGACGGCCGCGGTGCGCCAGAGGTGGTGGTTGTTGGCTTCAGACGCTGTCGCGTCACGGACGGTCGACGCACTGGGGCAGTCCGGCAGAGGAAGGCCGCACACAGTAGGAGCACAGACGCAGGTGACGTTCAGTGTGCAGACGGGTCTTCCTCTTTACCGCGGTGCCCGAGGCTACGCCCGGAGCCGACAGGGAAAGCGGGTTGCGCTCTCGAAACTTCCAAGTCGACTGCCGCGCCGTTTCCCAGTTTCAACCGAACGGCGCTCTTTTCCTAATAAAGTAAACAAACACACCCGCTCCCCTACAATAGCAATACGCTCACACACACACACACACAAAAAAAAGACCGTCACAGCGGCGAAGACATTCGTTGCCCCCTGCTCCAAACAAAGTCAATACCAAAAAACGCTCAACTGGGGCATCTGGCAAACTCATTTCCGAATTTCAAGAAGCGGTAACGCGCCCAAGCAACGGGCAAAAGCGTCCCCCGAACGGGACCCGAAGAGGCCATAAACATGTCCAGTTTGGGTCCCAGTCGGGACCGGCGACGTGCTAACTAGCGCCAACCAGGGAGTGTCGCACCACCCGCGGCGACCACATGGCCCCGCAGGCATCCGACGGGGCGCCGTTCACAATACGCGTGGCCCGGCAAGACCAGGCCGGTTTTTGTGACACTCTTGGAGCAGAACCGCCCCCAGTCCAAACGAAGACGCATCCGCCGACAATGTAAGATGTGCATCCAGTTTATAGAACGTGAGCACAGGAGCCTTGCATAGGAGATCTTTGATGTTAAGGAATGCTTCTTCCTGAGGCTCGCTCCAGAGCCAGCCAGCATCCTCATGTAGCAGATCTCGAAGTGGCTTAGTTTTCTCAGCTATGTCGGGGAGAAACTTCCAAAGGTGATTGACCATCCCCAAGAATGATCGCAGCTCTGCCAAGCTTCCAGGTGCCGACATCTGTACGATCGCTTCCGTTTTCTTGGGGTCTGCCGCAATGCCCCTGCTGTCCAGCAGGTGGCCCAAAAACCTGACGCTCTTCTTAGCGAACTCGCACTTTGAGGTGTTCAGGGTCACTCCGGAGTCGTGGAAGCGGAGGAGTACCAACTCGAGATTTTTGTCGTGTTCCCTTTTGTCACGACCGAAAACTAAGATGTCATCCATATGACATACTTGTCCTGGGATTCCCTCTAGGATCCTCAGCATCTCCCGCTGAAAGACTTCGGGCGCTGTCGCAATGCCAAACGGGAGTCTTTTGAATTGAAATCATCCCACCGCTGCCACCATGTCGTGTTCCGAGGCGAAAGAAAGGTCAAAGCCCGGAGCCGCAAACCAACACCCGTGAGTCCTTTATCGAACCCAAAGCGTATCTATCTGTCACGCGCATCTCGGACCCTCGCGCGTGGCCCACAGTCCCACATGCCGCCAGACTTCGTCTTCTTTATACGACAGTGCTGATCCGTTGTTTAAATTTTTTTGAAAGTCAATGTATGATGCCTTTTGAAGGCGAGGAAGAAATGAGAGCTTACATTAGATATCATGGCTCTTTTGACAACTTGATTTGTTCAACATGAATCAAGAAATGCATGGCGAGTCAAGAGGTTCAACGTGTAAAACGATGCAAGCAGTCAATTAAAATATTTATTATTGGATCTTATGACTGGTTGTATTTCTTGAATCATTGCTCCCAATGACTCGGAATCATCCGCGATCGTATGTGCTCAACAAAATAACTGAAGTAACTGTAGACTATGGCATGCTGGCGACCAAGAACTGCTTTATTCCTGAGCGCAGCGTTTTTATCACAGACATGACGTCACGAGCCGGGCGGCGCTTCCGCGATGACTCACTCGCGATGACTCACTCGCGATGACTCAATCGCACGCTACAACATTTCCTTCCCCCTCACACAAAAAATGTTCATTTCCTAAAGTCCTCGGGTTTAAAACGGTCAGGCGGCTTGCATGCGCGAGAAGTTCGTCGAAGAGGTTGCTTCTCCGCTGTCGTAGACGGAACCGGCGCTGCTGCAGTAGGTGTCGCCGGTCCTTCCCGGGCGGGGTCTGCGGGTGGCGCCGGTGCTGTTGCGTCAGGCGTCGGCGTCCTACCAGCCGCGTCTGGAGGTGGCGCCGCTAGCGTCGGTGCCTTCGCACTGGGTGGTGCTGACGGCACCTGGGCTGGAGAGCTCGTGGGTGGCGGTATCGATGGATCGTCATCCACTGTCGTACGGCCCGGTCTCACGATGGGTTCCGCATGTCGAGGACGCAGGTGGTCAGCGTGCGTGAAGCGAAGCTGGTTGAGCACTTTCACAACGTAGGTCGCAGCACTGACAACCTGACACACGATTCCTTCTTCCCAGGAGACACACTCACCGCGCACTGTTTTCACAAAAACACGGTCGCCCACGTTGAACACACGTTCAGCACCTCGCGACACATCGCGTTGTTCTTTCACATGCTCTTGCTTGCGTTGCATGGCGCCGGCAAAGTCGGGTTTAAGCAGGGAAAGTTTTGTGCGTGGCTGGCGCCTTAGGAATAGTTCGGCGGGCGTTTTCCCAGTCACGCTGTTTGGCGTGTTGCGATAACAGATCAGAAAACTGTCAATATTTTCCTGAAGAGAACACTGCCGACCGATTGCTTCGCCTTCAATTCTGTGACGGTGGTGGGCTCAGGTGCTGCCAAGATCGCTCTTTTCTTGGCCTCTGTGGGGTAAATCCCGTCTGCGGTCACCGTGTGACCCAGATACGTCACGGATTCTTGGAAGAAACGGCACTTGTCCGCGTTGAGCGTGATGTTGTACTCACGCAACCTTCCCAAGACACGTTCGAGAGTCTTTTGGCAGTCTGCCGTGTCAGATCCTGCCACGATTACATCGTCAATGTAGCATCCGACGTGCGGAATGCCTTTTAGCACCTCATCCATCATAGACTGAAATATTGCGGGTGCACTAGCCACACCGTAGGGAAGGCGTTGGAATTCAAAAAGACCCAAGCTAGTGTTAACTGTCAAAAATGGTCTGGACTCTGGAGTGAGTGGCACCTGCTGATACGCCGCAGAGAGGTCAAGTACGCAAAAAACCTTGCCTCCTGCGAGGACAGAATACAGGTCCTCCGGCCTGGGCAGCGGGTAGTGATCGGTTTTCAAAACAGGGTTTATCGTTACCTTGTAGTCTCCACAGAGTCTGAGACTACCGTCTTTTTTGGGGACAACGACAAGTGGTGTTGCCCAGTCACTGCGCGGTACTTGTCGAAGCATGCCCGTTTCTACCATGCTGCGCAGCTGGGTTTCTACCTGCTCTCGCAAAGCAAAGGGAACAGGTCTAGCACGGCTAAACACTGGAACCGAACCAGACTTCAGCAAAATCGTCGCTTCGAACTTCTGTATGGTGCCCAGTGTTTTTGAGAACACGGAAGGGTATTTCCTTTGCAGTGCTTGAGTCCTATCTTCCGTTGTGACTTGGCCAATCTCATGCCAGTCCAACCTTAAACGCTGGAGCCAGTTCCGTCCAAGCAGCACTGGAAGCCTCCTTCCATTGTCTTTGACAATTACTACGGGCAACGTCATACTTTGACCCTTGTACACAACAGCGACATCACACTGTCCCTTGAGCTGCAGATGTTCTCCCGTGTACGTGCGAAGCGACATCTTAGCCGGACCACATTTTACATGTGGAAAAACAGAGTCGTACACGCTCTCAGGAACAATTGTGACTGCCGCCCCTGTGTCAATTTGCATGATTAAGGGTTTCCCTTCAACTTGCACACTCACTTCGTAACACGATTGAGTCGTATTTATAAAATGGTACACGTCATGCTCAGTGTCTTCGTCAGAACATTCCAGAACATTAGTGTTCTTCGGCACCTTTACGTTTGGACACATTTTTTGCAAATGTCCTACTCTCGAGCACTTGCGGCAGACAAAGCTCTTGTACCAACAAACATTCGATGCATGACTCCTACCACATCTTTCACACCTTTCCTTTTTAGGCCCTTGAATATCTTTAGGTTTCGAGTCCCTTGGTCGTCCCTTTGGTCGACTCTTTATAGCGTTTAACGATGCCTCTTTATCTCTCGATTGCATGAGTGCGGTGTCTCGAGCCGCCAGTTCTCGATCTAGCGCAATCTTGCAAGCGCCTTCAAACGTTAAGTTTTCCTCGGCAAACAAGGCACGCTGGCTCTCTTCATTACGTATGCCTGCCACTAGCCTGTCCCGAAGGGCGTCTTGCAAGAAGTTGCCAAAGTCACATTTCCTCGCCAAGTGTTTCAGTTCAACTATGAAGTCTTCTACGCTTTCATGTTCGTCCTGAACACGTCTATTGAACTTACAGCGCTCCGCTATAACGGAACTCTTAGGGCTGTAATGTTCTATTAACAACCGTTTAACAACTGCATACGACTTCTCGCCAGGGGACGCCGGCACGACCAGACTCTTTAGCACTTCATAAGCCTCAGGGCCTACCACTGTCAGAAATACGGGAAGCACTTTCTCGTCCTTTATGTCGTTTGCCACTACAAAATGTTCAAATCGTTCCAAATACGATTCGATGTTCTGTGTCTTAGAGTCAAACTCCGATATTCTTCCCAAGCGTGACATTTCGGAGCCCAAAAAGAAACACAGTACTCATCCGCTCGACGTTCCCTTGCGTAGCAGGTTGTCCCCGTTGCTGTTCAAGGCGAGTTCCCGAGGCGAAATCTCGGGGGCGTTGCTCGTTGCCCTTTGTCGGTACCCGAAGGCCGTGGCCGGCGTGCTGCTTGCGATGTCATACTCCGGGAATATGTAGCGTCGCTGGCCAGCTTCAACGCATGACAAGCTGCGCTTGCTCTTCCGTGGCCGTGCGTTCCTTCGCGTCGCTCGCCTCGCTGTCGCTTTCCGTTGCCTACGAGGGCACGTAGACAGCCTCGTCGCCAAATGAAGTAACTGTAGACTATGGCATGCTGGCGACCAAGAACTGCTTTATTCCTGAGCGCAGCGTTTTTATCACAGACATGACGTCACGAGCCGGGCGGCGCTTCCGCGATGACTCACTCGCGATAACTCTATCAGCACGCTACAACAATAACTAAAATAACAATGCTGCGTTCATTACTTGCTAAACTTTATTGCGCACATTTTTACATCAATTGGGGCATGATTTTCAGTGTAAAGAGGCCTTTCTTTGCAAGTGATGCAAGGTAATTAGTGAGGTTCTTCATCGGAAAACTTCGCTCAGCGATGCCCCGCCCTGCTGCTATATATTTTCTACTTAAAATTGAAAGAATAAAAACGCGAAGGGCGAGGACGAGACAACAACACTTTTCTGCGTTTTCTGCGTCTTGTTCTTTGTATTTTGTTTTTGTGTTGTTTTTTCTCTACAGCAGCTGTATTTCTATGTATTGATCAAATCGTCAAAAACAAAAGTGCAATGTTTGGGAAATCGTGTGTTTTCGTAGCGCTTTTGTATTGGCACTCAGATTAATTATGTGTCGCGTGATTACGCGACGTAATGGTGTCAAGACATACATCAAGTAATCTCACATCACGGGACCCCGTGACGTCACGTGATTTACCTCGTCAAGTGTATTTAAATTGAGAACGTCACTATATTTATTAGCGTTCACACCGTGGCGTAACATGACATCACGACTTCGCTCCGAGAGTCACACGACACCCAAACGTACGCGATTCTCATTTATCCCAAGTCGAGTGCTCGGGTTCAGGATAATCAGCATCGCCAGACATTCGAGTAACAGCTCGTGTTCTATATGAGATGACTATCGGCCAACTCTAACAATATCTGATGCTCAGTCCATGCTTATGCTCTATACTTTGCCAACCCCAGCGCATGACGACGATGAACACTGACGGTATATAATTAGCGTCAGGTCATGGAGCCGCTTGCTCTAATTGCAAGTTAAGGGGAAGCTGTTTCTTTCCTTCATTTTTTTCACGTCTGCGATTGCGCGGAAGGGAAAACTAATGGATGTTTTTCCAAGCTGTCAACGTCAGGGGTTACTTATTTGTATTTACCGAGAGTACAAAATATGTTGCACGACCCATTTTAGACACCATTGAGTCACCCAAACATGTTATCGTTGTTTCTGAACAGCTTCAGAAGGTAGTCCCCGAGGGAACGGGGGCAAAAGTTTTTTTTATTTACAATCACGCAGAGGTTAACCTGAAAGGACTAAATGTGACTTGTTAATCCGACGTTACATAAAAATACAAGTGTGTACGGAAGGTATACCTGAAAAGAAATATCCTAGTGGCCTCAGAGGGACAGCGAAAGTTTAGCAGCCTCTCCAAGTCTCACAGGAGTGTCATTCTCAAGTTGTTTCCCAAGTTTCAACCCTTTCTGTATTTTTTTAAACTTCACAGTTCGGAACAAAAAAAGAATGAAGGATTACTGTTAACAAGTGCCAACAAATATAGCTATCAAATTTACACCACCAAACGGAGAAGGCAATCCCCTCAAATATGAAAGGTATTCACTCGAGAAAAGATGAAAAAAGAAAAACAAAATGAGGGTGAAGCTGGATTAGATTTAAAAACATGCTGTGTTGTAAAGATTCCTCGGCCGCGCATCTTCGGCGCAGACCAAAAAGCATGGTCCAGGAAACTACTTTCTTTGCAAAAACAGTCTTGCCAGAAAGCACGTTTTCGTCCTACCAGACGCTCGCGCCGTTCCTCAGGACGCTGCACCAAGGAGAAGTTGTACCTCTCAAATACTTGGCTTTCACTGAGCGCGAACCTCCTGCAGCGTGCATTTTGCAACATCGGATTTAATTTTATCAGCAAAAACAAATTGCAAATATTACCACATATAGTGTGATGACGTCACGTGCAAACTATGTTAAAAAGCTCAACTTTCTGGCGAAATGCGATGTTCGCAACACTAGCAATAGATGTCCAAATTGTAAAGTTGTTCTACAGTATTTATAGCAGTCACGCGATGACATACGGCAGCCTAATGAAATGTGAGAGCGCATGCCTGAAAAAGCACAAAGTTGTAAAGTGAGGACCCCAAAAAAGTGCACGTAAAACCAAATATGACATTAGCATTCCTAGGCAGTATATCGCGAAGTATCGATCTCATGCAAGCTCACACCGAAATGTGATTTATATAAGGATCCCGAGAATCTTCGCCTGTCCTTCGCATTATTCATGCATAATTAGGAATATCATTGCGTGCATCCTTATGCATTTAATTTTTTAGTATGCGTTGTGTAAGGTTATGTAGAAACAAAAAATGAAAGCCGTTTACAACTCCCTGTCACGCCGAATGAGAGCGCAGCTCTTGAGGAGGAGGGGAAGGCACGGGGGGGGGGTCACATGACCTCGGGGGGAGGGGTCACGTGACCTGGGGGTCACGTGACCTCGGCGGGGGAATCACGTGACCGGGGGTGACATGACCTTACGGTTACGCCGACGCCGCTCAAGCCGGTAACGGGCGCCTAAGAGCTGCGCTCTAAAAATAGCATTTTTGATACCTCGTTTTCTGCACTTTCTTCTGTTCGCCTTTCGATCTAGCATGTGAGCACAAAGTTATTTTTGACATACCCTGCAATCCGGTGTTTCACGCTGTCAAATAACGAACAAAACAAATAAGAAAGAAACACGCTTCCCGCAGACTCAACAGCTGACTTATTTCCGAGTATCGTCCTCCCGTGTCGATCTCCAGCGGTTATGTGAACTTCATAAAGTCAAATGTATTCATCATAACACGAAATGCATTTAATTACTGACTCACTATTTGAAGGGACAATAACCGTAAAGACATACACCATAAGCAAATGCATCCCAAAATGCTCACAAAGTCGCATTCATTTTTTCTGAAATACGGTAATTTAGTTCCGTGTTTGTTCTCGCCGATCGCGCCAATATGTTGCACAACAATAGCGCGAGCTGCTCCATCGTTAGTGACTCTTTTCACTGACGAAATATGCTTGAAGTAACATTACAAGCCTCTTTAATTTAGTGACACCCCAGTCTCTCACGAATCGTTCTCAACTCGAACGAGTCAATGCAAGCGAGCTAGGAGCGAGCGAGTCAGTTTCTATTATCATTTACGCACGGAAAGACGTGTCAAAGTCATTCGTGCCGGTAATTTAGTTCCGTGTTTGTCTCGTCCCGTGCTTGTATTAGGCGATCTTCATCGGCGAGACCAAAAGAGACAGGTAATATGATCCAGAGTTTTACAGTGACTTACCTTTCAAAGTCTCCTCGGGGGCGGTCGAAACATTTTCTCACTGAACCGGTGGAGCCATTGTCTACGTCGCTAAAGATTTTCCTTTCCCGTCGGGACGGCAAAAAGGTTCTTCCCTTTTGCAACGCTGTTAGTAGAATCGCGTTGCCGAAACAATCGTATTTTAAAAAAATGGGGAAAAAATACTTACGGTTGGGGCGTATGCAATGGAGCCACCACTACGCCTCGCACAAAGATGGCGCCGGTTTGTTACAGACCATCGAATCCCTCAAGATCATGAGAAGGCAGTGGTCACGTGTGGCGTCCGATCCAACTGAAACGAGGGAAAAATAACTTTTGAAAAGGGAAGGGAATGGGCGAGGAGAAATTTCCCTTCCCTCTTTCAGACAATGGTCTGCGCTACCTTTTAGGATGTAGGGGCCTAAGTTCAAATCGGTTGGAACCGGTCTGAACATTTCTGCTCCTCGGAACAGAACCGTAATTGAACCGAAAGCCGTGAAGCCGCAACTGAACCCGAACCAGAACCGAGCCTATACAGATTTCTGTTCAACACTCTGCTCTCGTCTTCTAGGCACCTAACGGCGTACTCCAGAAGGACAGGCTTTTGTTTACGCGGCAGAATTAAGCATGCGCGCCAGTAGCGTGCGTATACACCCGACGGAACAGAACGTCTTCCTCCGAGGCCTCCGAAGGTCAACCGCCTGGTTCCGGAGCTGCTGCCTTCGGAGCGGCTTGGCGCATTCTTTGTGAGTCTTTAGGAAAACATCTTCGCAGCGGTCAAGAATGGTATTTTTCTTGGTGAAGATAATGGCATCTGTCCTGGCAAGACTCACGCAGTGTACGCAAGGTCAAGGGCTCTTTCTTCTTTTCTTTTTATTTAACCCACCTACGTGAAAAAGGAAAAAAAGAAGTAACAAAGATGTCTTCGGGAGCGCCACCACACGCTACAAGAATAGGAAGTCCACGCACCCGAAGGGAGCGAAACGGTCTCCAAAACATGGCCGTCAAAAGGCGCAACGAACGAAAACAAACGTCCCGATGAGAGCGTTTCCGCGAATACTTTCCTCCGGAACGGCGGAAAACCGCCGCACGCCAGCGTGAAGAGCGGCGCTTGCGATCGTCCGAGCCGCTCAAGCTGCCCGCGCCGGCTCAGTGGCCGCCAGACTCCGGCCAAGCCAGCGCTCGTTCGTCTTTGTGCCTGACCTGCGGCCAGTATGACCAGCAGCAGTTGGTTTTCGCACCATTTCCGCTCTTTCGTAAATCTGTTTACAAGTCTGCTTTGGGCTTCTTGGGCCTCACCGGTTCGGCGCTTCGGCGTCCCTCTACTTGGTCATCGACGTCACGCCTTCAGGACGTAGTTCGTTGGATTCTGCCTTCGAATAATCCTGCGTTTACCACAGCCACCACTTCCTCGTCAAGCGAACAAGAAGGAACTGTCGTCGGGGCTTTGCGCCAAAAAAGTAGTCCCTCATCGGCTTACGAACTTACCTTTGCGAACTGACTTTCCGTATGATCCGACTCCTAGTAGATCTTCGGAGAAAGCAGAAGATTCGACTGGTCACCGTCATCGAAGAGGTTTCTCTGCTGATAGCAGTGAGCGGCGGCGTACGTGCTCATCGGCTCCCTTCCTCTTGCGTATCGGCTCGGAGTGCGCGACGAGCCGTGCACCGGAAGCTCCCAGGGTCCAATCGCGCGAGGTCGCACAGCGGGACTCCGGCGAAGTCCCTTCCTCCGCCTAATGACCCGCGGTTGGAACGGGGACGCGGAGACATGCTTTCGTCGCGAAGGGCTCGGAAGCAGGGAAGGTCCTGCAGCCGACTAAATGCGGTAAGTCGGGGTGGCCCCCATTTTTTTTTTCTTTAAACACTTTATCAATTGATGGGCACGCGGCTTTTTTCAAATTGTTTTGCCGTCGCATATAATTACCCCGCCCTCAGCGAGGTCGGAATAACGTTCGAATAGATAACAAGCTTGGAAAAATACCACTAGTCCGTAACAGTGATGATTGCATTTTACATTTTACATTTTACGTTTTTTTAAATTGAGAGCTAAGATGAATAAAAACAAAATGTTTCTCTCTACATGCACCACCAAACGGTATAACAGATTTAAACCGATTAAAAATAAATAAATTGAGTCCAAAATGGCCAAAAACATTTTTAATTAAAGCAAATAAAAAAAATCAGGGAAGCAGCAAACTACTATATTGGGTACGGGCTTGTGTTTTTTCAGCCGGTTTTTCTCGAGTATAAATCAGGGTAATAATGGCGTAGTTTAAAATGTTGTCTATCTAGTTTTGTGCCCCTTGGTTTTGTGTCTTGGTTGAGACGACGACGAGATTTATTCGCTGCTCTCTTTTGCTTGTGTAATTTTTTTTCAATCTGTGATATAAAAGAAGATTAATATGTATTATGGGGCTTATTAACCTATAACTATTTATTCACTTTTATTTTTTAGGTTTAATCTAAATTACTGTTCCAAACTGTTTTTTCCCATATTCTAGAGCTAATATTTCTTGAGAAAGGATTTGAATAGTTTCCTCCCATTAAGTTATTAATGCTTATGATCCGTTCAGTGATAGTGTCACTTTGTTTCAAGAGGTTTACTTTCCCCTGCGTTCCCTAAATACACGTCTAATTAATTTAAGACGAACTCCTTTTCAAAGCCCCACCTTTTTCCCTCTATGTATGCATTAGACTAAGTGCAGAACAAAGTCTTTTTCAGATCTCCGCCCCGATCCACCTCACGGTACCCTCGGTTTCTTTTTATTTTTTTATCGTTTTTTTTTTTGCGCTTAAGAATCAATATTTGTAGTATTTATAAACTATTTCTTCCCTCAATGTTCCCACTTTTATTTCCTTTTTTTTATTTTACTCACTAAGGTAATATTTATATTAGTTCGTTCAATCTCTTACATGCATCCCTTTATATTTTATATTTTGTTTCTTTTTATATATATATCTTGCTTGAAAATAGTGATTGCAAAATTATTTATTAGTTTCATGAATATGTCTTTTACGTATCTTAATAAAAACAAAATCACGAAAGCACTTTTTTTTTTAAGCTGGGAGGAAGCCCGAGGCTACGAAACTAGTCCGCGCCTCCCTACCAAAGTATTGAGGGGTTTTCCATGCATGCAGTCTTTTAAATCTATCTCTAATAGGAGACCAGGGTTGGAAACTGGTCCATACTCTTCTGACATTAAAAATGGTCTTCCTTGGGCTTGAATATTTCTTAAAGCTTACTGGATGCTCGAGGCTGCGGAACTATAGTACGCCATCCCTAAGTTGGTAAACTCTGGGATCTTCCTTTCTTTCCTGTATGCGATTTGGTTTGTTAGTTTATAGGAAAACAGGAGCTTGGATGTTTTCCGTCTCCTCCGATATTACAGAAGTTTCCCTTTGGCCATGTCTTTAAACTCACCAGTGTGTCCTTTTCGGGACTTTGTCTTTAACCAACCTAATGTAAGCTTGGTTTGTTTCAGTTTTCCTTTTCGTTTTCTACTGTCCGTGTTGTTTCGTCATATAATTATTTTCGTTAAATTATGATTCTTTATAATTGCTGAAGAATAATGAGTTTATGTTACATTAATCTATTTGTCCCTTTCTTTTTATTCTTTATATTTAGAATCAATATCTCCAAGTTTTTTTCTTTAATTATCTTATATAATAATTTAATGTTTTTTTTATAATTTCCGCCATTATTTCCACATTCGAGATTGAATGAATTAATTTTTGTTTTTGAGTTGTATTCGGGTTTGTAATATTTAATGAATTAGCTTGTTTTCTTGGATTCGGAGAAGTTAAAAAGTAATGGTCAATATCATTGCAATGGATACCACAGAATCATCTAATTCGCCCAAGTAAAAGAACTTGAGGGCGATAGAATATATGCCTCGTCACGCCCTAGATATCTCGATAGTGCAAACTTCAAAATTCCCAGGCACAGCCCGTTAAGGGCATGACACAGTAGAATTATATTCCCATTCAAGATATTTACAAATCAAGATGACCCCTTGAAAGTCAAGTCAACATGGCATGCCTCTTTGCAATTTCACCGACGCCTTTTCTGCGTGAAATAACGCCAATTAAATTGCGCTTGGTGTTCTTTTTTGGTAACGTTTTGGCGCACAATGCTCTGGAACCACTTTAAGTGGGAATTCAGCAGAAGTGAAAACGGCGTGTGCAAGTCCTTGATCGGCGCTCAATTAGGATGTACACTCGGCGGCAATAGCTTGCTTTGTTGTCCCAGAAAACTGCCTCCGAGCTGTGCCCGGTCCAGTGAAGAGCTTCTGGTCTATGCCATACTTAGCGTTCGCGCATATGGCACGTTTTTTACTTGCTTTCCAATGCGATTAACACGAGTGTTATGGGCCAAGCATTTATAAGCATACATCGACGTGCGTTCGTGTTAGTAAATGCTAGGAATCTTACTTTACTGACTAAATGTTTCAACTAACACGAATGTTGCGGTCATATCCCAAGGGCAGGCTGACTTCACGGTGACAAAAGAACTGCATTTGCATTAAAAGCAATTCCATTGAAGGATGTTTTGTACGATCGTCAGCTCAAATCGAACATGTGCCCGAACATTTACTTTATTTTGTGGAGAAAACCTCCAAACCTCTCTGTAGGCTGGCAAATATTTTAAATTATCTAAGTATCGTTCTTTGAACTTTAATCGAAGTGCAGGTAAGCGTTCGCAATGACTTTTCCTATGCGCGTCGGAAGTAGTCCTTGGGTTCACGTTTTTAGAAAACAATGAATAACCTGCGGCGACAGGCTTGAAAATTTTTGTAGCCACGTTCAAGTGAGTTTAGTATACAAACTACTTGTGACCACTGTCACCGAAGCTGTGGCAGCTGTCACAACCCACCGGATTCTTGGAAAGTAGCGCCATTGCCTTCCCTGCCTACTAGCCGAACACAAACAAATACTAACATACCGACGACCAGAACCTCGCAAAGCGATTGGCTAATTGGTCTCCACAGCTATGGCAATCCTCATTCTGGCCCCTTCAAATCTCCCAAGCTTCGAAAGGGTCGTTCAAACCAGTCACACACAAAATCACCATGAAGCCTCATTGTACTGAATGCGTGCCTCGCCAAGATAAGCGTCCTTGGCACTGTGCATGCAATCAACTTGTCAGTCATGACCATTTCCTCGGATCTCTTACAATTGTATTGTTCTTCTGGCACATTTCAAAAACAGGAAAATTATTTTTCAATGCTTCCAAGCACTGACACCGTACGTGGTGGTTGTACGAAGATGTACGCTTGTTTCGCCGGTGTATGGATAGTAAAATTTCGGTACGCAAGAAATGTCTCTATAAAGCTATACGTTCCCAGTGAATTTAGATCGACTCATCAGAAATGGAGGGGTCAAGGAGAAATTGCTCGTTTCATGAGCCAAAATTTTCAGAATATGGGGAGCTTTGCACTATTTTCCCACGATCCAGTCACTATACACACTCGGCTGCACTTTGGCAAGAAAATGTCGACAAAGGAGTGGAGTAGAGTTTGAGATAGAGGTGCACTTATCATATTGTGCCATATATTGCACCATATTGCATATTTGGAAGATTTTATTGATAGGCAACCTACATAAAATTACATCTGATAATATTAAATATGGATACCGGTTTCTGGGAATTAAAGCTAATGCTGAACGAAGCGGAGAGTAAATATTGTTCGTGCAATGTTGACGCTTTGTGTAAGGTTGATTATAACGACCGCGTTATTGCTATAAAGTTATTGTGGACGCGCAAAAGTTTGGTCTTCGTTTAAATTAGTAGTTGGCGGGCTTGAGTATGGGCTTGCATGCCATCGTATCAGATTTGAGAGCCTTTATGATGACATGCCAATTGGTTAATGCTCTAAATAAATAGGATTCCGATATTATGTTTGACGTACAAATAAGAAACAGACAGTTTCTATGCAATGAATTATGTTTTTCTTTTCTTGGGGCAATATTTGCTGCAATCGTTTTTTTATTAATCTATTATATAGTAGATTTATAAAATGAAGATTACCGCAAATGTGGCCTCAGGAAGAGAAACGTAATTAATTACTTAGAAACTGTCTGTTTTTTATTTTTACGTCGTAGTATGTACGTATAATTAATAAACCTATCTACCACATAGTCGGTTTTGTCTCTTTCGGTCGTACTCTGTTGCAAGTGCTGTGAATGGTGCTTTATGTGGGCCGTCGTTAACTTCAAAAGAATACTCAACTCTTCATCTTGAAGGCTTCAGCACTTGTTTGAAGTAACGTCCTCCTGCCCCTGTGGAGATATTCGGTGTGTGAGGAGGGTGTCAGAAGCGTCAGACCAGAAACGCAATGGTGTCTCAAGAGAAATCGGTTCGGCGGTCTCCGGATTGCTGGGACGCTCTCCGCGTCATCATCTTTCTATTCGGTCACTGAGCGAGCATTGTCACGGCCGCGAATTGAGGGAAATCCCCGCGGAATCGCTTTTGCCGGGGACCACAACAAGCATTTTCAGCTACTTCAAGTTATTTTTAGTATCGGGAAAGATTTTTTTTTTATTTCGCAGTTATTTCTGTTTTTTCGTGTCTCCAAATATTTTTGTCGGAGACCGACGGCAGTTTCAGCGGGATCGACTACACTCTTTCTCCCGCGAATAGAGCAGGGCAACCGTAATCTTATCGCACAAACAAAGAAGCGAGAAAAAAACAGTTATCAGAGGGGAAGTATAAAAGACACCATCGAAACATGCACTTTACTGCTCGAGATGCCATTGGCTGCGCAACGGGTCGGTGGCACTATAAAGAAATGTGCTGAAGAGAACCTTCGTAGACGGGCCCTCAACGTTACGCTGGCATGTTTCATAAACGAAATTTCATCAATATACGTTTCATCAGAGCACCTTTCATCGACAACATACCTTTTTGCGGAAATTCAAGTCAAAAACCGTTTCATCGACAATTTCTTTTTTCTTGCTCAGTAAACTTTTTGGATTTACTGTCTTTACTTCGTCTGTTCTAACTAGGCAAGGCGACGTCGACTTGGCATAATTAATCCGCGAGCACTAGAAGAGGCGGTTTGGGCAAGCGAGGCTACTATAAAAATTGTTCTGTGCATGTTTATACGAATGAAAGTTAGTCTGGCATAGTTGGCGTCTGGTGCCTCAGCTGATGAGCAATTTAGCCAGTGCTGTACAACTGATAACCTGGGG
>JAZHYW010006125.1:0-160711 GCA_037355805.1 Ixodes ricinus | reverse complement strand
TGATACATGTTTGAAGCACTGTCGATAGTTTCTTTTATGAACTAGAGAAGCAATTTATATTTAGAAAATAGATCCTTTTGAGAAGAATGTATGAGAAAAAGTCAATTGTAAAACTTAAAATAGGGTACGAATTAACAGCTCACCAGAATTGAGTAAAAATGTCAATGTAGCTAAATATGCGCATTTAGGAGCGCTATATTCTAGACGGAGGCAAAATGATGCAGCAGATTTTAATAGAAGATGGTAGTATTGTGTGAAATGCTTCACCTAAATAAAAAAATAGAAAAGATGTTCATTTTCATTGCACGATGAAGTTTCTGGATTTTTTACCTTGGACGATTTTTGAAGCCCTGTAAATATTTTTCATTATAGTCTAGATCAATATATACAGACAATAGACCCTTTTGTAAATATTATATGAAAAAAATTCAATGCTATATCTTAAAAACGTTACGTGATAATACATTTCAAATATTAGGTAAACATTTCAATGTAGCCATGTTTGTGTATTTTGACGTGCAATATAGTTTCATTAAATCTGGAATTTGTTGAGCATATAAGCACTATATATTACTATCTTCATAAAATGATTTAGAGTTCTCTATCATTTGCGCTGAACTTGAAAAAGGACAAAACGTTAAAATGGGGTCGCCGCTCTGTTGCAGTCTTAATTTGTTTTTCGATAAATATATTTTTTTAAACTTTTTTATACTTTGGGGATCACATATAAAAATACGAAGAAAAACAAAAATGTCGACAGGACACGCGTGCATGATATTTCTGAACAGATATGGTGATTATAAAAATATATAAATAGTAGGTATTTTACCCATAAAGTCATAATATATATTTAAAATTAAAAAAAATTAGCTTGAAATATACGTACACAGTGATCGAAGGACACCGTGTTGACGGTCATGAAGTTGTCCAGGTCATATTTGTAAGGCGCGTAGTTTCCATGCCAGGCCACCACGTCAAAGGGAGAATGGTCCTGCAACAACAAACAAGGTCGCGTTTCGTTCAAGAAAAATGAACATCCTTTATTTTGTGAGCCATGCTACGCAGCACCTTATCCCAGCATGCTGGTATCCGCGAACCTACATTATTTATTCCGAGATATCTTTTGTCTAAATATAGTTTGGGCATTATTTGTTTGAATAATTTACTGAATAGATACAGTTAGTTTGGTTTCTGAGAAAAGGACTTAGTACGAACGTTAAAGAGGAGCTTTCAACGAGGTGGTACCCAGATAACTCGCCTTGTAAACTACATGTGTGAAGAATACATGGCTCACACGTGACGTCGTCGCCCCATGCTGGTCGTTATTTCTACTCGGTTCTTCGGAAAACCACGAATTCTGTGGTGCGAATTGCTGGCTGCAGTAAGTACACGCGCTCAGAAGCTAGGCCAGCACACAGTCTTGTACACGTTACTCGAAAAAAGTACTCGATTACAATTACAATTACTTTTGGTTGGCGCGTATTCAATCAGATTACTTGCTTACTGAGAAGAAAATGAATGGGCCGTTACTTGAAAAAGTAACCGTCACTTCCGAATACTTCCGATTATCAAAACGGCAAATTTTTGCGCCAGTTTGAAAACGGGTCTTTCGTACGATACATTCTTCGGATTACAATCACCGAATTATAGACTACTAATCTTTTTAATCCGCCAATATTTTGATAGACCGTCCTCCTGTCGGAAACTCGGTTCGAGGATGCCTTTGTAGGCGACTTGTCATTAAAAAGAGTAGGAGGATAGTTGACGGTTGCAAGTGATATTAGGACGTCCAAAAGTAACAAGATTACTCTTCTGGTTACTTACTAATAAAAGTATTCAAATCACTACAAAATTACTCCAAAAAGTTGTCGGTTACAGGTAATTTAATTACTTGTAATGAGTACCGCACAAGTCTGCACCGAAATAGCAGCCGATATGACGTCAGTGCAAGCCACGTATTTCGGGACCACGATTCCCATTTCAATATTGTTTTAAGCCTCTCTTTTTTCTTCTTACATTGTCCGTTTACGATATTATCCGCTTTGCCTACAAGGGCAACGAAGTAAAAAGTGAGGACGAAAAAGCTTTCATTAATGCCTCTGCGGCAGAATGTAGATAAACCACCGGAAAAGAAAGTCGGTTTGCCAAAGAGACGTCCTCCAACGAGGCTGTGCTGAAAGATTTTCGACAGTACGAAATCGCTCGTTTCGTGTTCGGTAAGGTAAGAAAACGAGCACTAACGTAGCAGACATTTGCTCAGCTGCTGTGGTAAAAGGTCGGGTTGCACCAATTTGCAGTGTGCCCGCTGATAAAGACCGGTGCCATTTTCCGTCGCCGTATAGAGCCATAGAAAAAACAATTGGAGGGCTATTTGGCAAGGTCAAAACTTAGTCGAGAAGCCTTGAGGTATTCTTAGTTAGAAACATACATTTTTGCTCCGAACAGAGGCTAAATGATCTGCAGTCACATATCGTACTAGACTGTTCGGCTACAGGTGTGTTCTTTACGTTTAAGGTTGAAATTATCTAGACGTTTACAGAGACGACATAATACTAGTTATACTTGGTTAAAAAAAACATAAAAATAAGTCCAGTGAACTCAGGACAAGGGTAATACCACAACACGCCGAGCATGTTATCGACCTAGGGTACCCTATTGAATAGCCAGACGTTTATTAACAAAACATGGCGTATTAAAATATTCTACACTTTAAAAAAAATCCATTTATTTTACATCATTGAACAGCACTCGGATTATGAATCACTCCCGTAAACGGAAGAGCCACGAAAATGCTTCCTTCGAAATGACGGGTTTTGACGCAAACACGCGATCGGCGGTTGGGCACCAAGCATGTCGATTTCGCTTGCCAAATATTTCCTAGCGCTAGCTCTTTTTGTTTTGTGCGCACCATTCTCTTTTCACGCTCCGATCAAAACTAGATGAAGATATATTTTACGGCGTTAAAAGCCTCCTTATGTACAATAAGACTAATCAAAATATAAGGTGTACCATAGTTTTCTTCAGTACCATTTGCAGGTTTTATTTTACCTCTACACCTCTTTAGAAAAACAAACAAACAAACAATGAATGACTTGTGGAGAGTTGTGTCATTCAAATTAAGCACTAACACTAAACACCGAGTGGTAAAAGAACATAGATTGTGACTATACATTTATTGTGTAAATATATCGCTTCCATGCAACGTATTCAGAAGTCATATTTCTTCTATGTCACTGTCCTTCGTACACGCCTGAAATAAAATACGTCCATGGCATGCTTTCATGCTGCATCAAAAGCTTCTTACCTGGGTGGCCTGGAAAAAGAAGCCCTGGTACTTGCTGACGATGGCGAAGTTGCTCACTTCCCGGTCCTCGAACCAGGCCGTCGGCGTCTTGAAGTCCCTCGGGTTGGCCAGTCCGTTGGCGCCTGCGACAGGGGTGCACCGTCAGCACTCGAGCCAAGCACCTAAAGGGGGCTTTGCTGTAAGCTCCGTCTTATGCAGGGGAAGCCCACTTCCAATGCTGCGCGCCGGTGCCCATTATGATATTTGCCCCGCAGACGGTAGAAACTAGAACCAGGCTTGCGCCCGTTAGTCCAAAAAATAAATTAATGAAAATTACAATCACTTGGGTTAAAACGTAATGGATTACCGTTACAAATTACTCCCCGCCAAAGTTATTGACTGATTACTTAGTTTCTTTACCCGATTACTTTACATTGCTCCAAAGAAACACACAACACGTGCAATATACATATACTGTGTGTTTGAGGGGGGACATTTTGGACCACAAAAAATAAAATAAAAATAAAACACGAATAAAAGACATTCAGTACTATCTACCCGTGATTTAAGCTTAATATTTTAGGAGGACAAATCTATAAATTTTAGAGTACTTGAGGTGTCCGATATACGCGAGTTTTGCGCTGTCCAACCGGGATAGACAGAACTAAATCCCATGAACTTGCGACGATTGCACTTGAGGGGTGGAGGCACGCACACCATTCGAATCATTTCAAGTTTGGCATCGGCGAACTTCAAAACACAATGATTCCCCTGAAGATTTTTTTTTTTATGGTTGCTGCATGTTCTTTAGATAGGGGCTAATGATTCTGTGCTTGGTTTCTAGTTGTGTTGAAAACTTTCAGCGTGTAGGCTGGATGGTGGTTTTTTGAAACTGTAATCCCACTATAGTACAAACCCGAAGTATTTGTACGAATATATCAGAGCTAAAGACGGCACTGGCAAAGTGGTTATTTAAAAAAAAGAAAGCAGAAAGCACGAGGCCTTTTTTTAAGGAAAACTCTGGGTGTGACTGAACGACCCGGTTGCTTTGCAATGTAGAACACCATCGCAGATTTTTTTTTGTGATAAAATACAGGGTGTAAAAAGATGTTTTTTTTTTTTACTGCACAAGTACACTAGGAATTGCCGAACGCTCATTTTCCGCCAAAATGTAACGCTAGAGGTACGAACCAGATCCCAAAGTTTCAGAACTAACCGTTATGTTATTCAAAAGTTATAAGAGATTTACTGAAATTTTCAATGGAAAAATGACAGCCGACAGAGCTCTCGAATACGCGGAGCTCCATGGCGCCAATTACTGAAAACGGGCGAAAATGGGCTCCCTTTTCTCATTGAAAATTTCAGTAAATCCCTTATAACTTTTGAATAACATAAAGCTTAATGCTAAAACTTTGGCATCTGGTTCGGACCCCCCCCTTCCCCCCGCCCTATGTTGGCATTACATTTAACATTTTGGGGGTGGGCTACCTGGCCCCATATTCAAATGAGTTTGAGACCCCTGGCCTAGAATGTCGGCCTAAGCTCCAGCAGGCACAATCCGATGACGAGGACCCCAGCATTCTCGTTTCTAAGAATATGGGTAAAGCTTTGAAGACCCAAGCCATTTTTGTTGTGCTCCCCGGATAGCTTAGTGCCTGCTTAGCAAAGTGGATGCTACATCTTTTCTGTTCCAATACACTGCTGCCATCGCAGCCCTCATGTTTCACCCTTACGCATCCGCTTGTGCGAAATTAAGTGACATAAGCCACATATCTGGCTGGTCCAGTTAGTATTTAGCTTGCACAGTGCTGTCAAGGATGAGCAGGGGCAAGGTCTTATTGGAACTTTTTCATTGTTTGCGGGGTGGGCGAGTGTAGGCAGAAACATCGACAAGAAGAAGACGGTTTAATGTGACAAATTAAAAAAATAAGCCGCTGATTGGTTTTTTGGGGACAAGGTGCAGAGGGATGGAGGGGGAAGGAGGAGGAGAGAGAGGGCGGATTTGGGGGGGGGGGGCGGGCGTTAGGGAGCGGATATATGCACCCAGGTCACGGTATCCACGGCCCTACCCCTCACGAATCCTATGCGACGATTTTGTGGGCCATTAGTTTTCTGCTCTTCTGTGCGTTCGAAACAGTCCATTCGTTTTCCATGAAGTCGAAGCCTGTTGCCTCTATATAAACAGTCGAATCCTCCCATGCTGGCTGACAATACGAACGATTCCAGAAACGGGCTCTAGCTGGCCTGGGGTGCTTTCCGTAAATTCCTTTCCTTTCCCTCGCCAGCGCTGTCTTCGCTAGTGAACCCCCGTCTTATGTTACCGTGTCAAAAGCGTGAAGGCCATTTCATCGTCCTTCTTCCACTGTATCTCCTTGACAGGATGGAAGAATTGTGACGAGAAATTTCAGTAATTCGTCACTCAAAAAGTAATGCGATTACATTAGAAATTACACTTTAAAAAAAGTGACGGATTAATTAATAAATTACAAGAAAAGTAATTTATTACAAGTAGTCCCGTTAGTTCTAACAAATTACTTCCAAGTCTGAGTAGAACTGATCTTGCATAAACACTTTTCGCGATAACTGAAAGGGGCTCGTACATTTCTGCCACAGAAATTAAAAAAAGAAAGTGACGACCTTTGTCATTTTTACGCGAACGGTTCGTCCTCGAACGATTCGCCAACGTGACTGCGCATGGGCGCTTGAATGGTTCGCAACTACAAGAAAATCGAAGTTTACTGAGTCGTTTTGAGGCGACCAGTTTGTCCCCGAAGGAGCTTGGGAAGGGCTCAGCATACCGTATTTACTCGAGTAATAGCCGCACTGTTTATGAAGGAAACCTGAGGGTTCGCCTTTCCGCGGAGCACGCAGATTGCCAATCACCGCGATCTACAGCATGATTCCAGCTGTTTACAAGACAGAGATAACGTCTTCGTGCGAGGATACCATCTGTGAAGATTGCATTTTACGGAGAATCGTGTTCTCCCTCTAGTTATTCGCTATGCTATTTATGCGCAACGCAATGATTGGCTGTATGTGTGTTCTGCAGGAAAGTAGGCGGAAGGGTCTTGTTCATAAATAGTGCGGCTATTGCTCGAGTAGATACGGTAACTGTTATGATTCGCGGCACCTGACTAGCGTCAACGAAGAAGACTTAAAGCCTTTCAACGTGGCGGGTGGAGCACTTTGGGCGAGCTGTGCAAGCCACATATCAATGTGATATAATAAGACAGCTGTGGTTTAGTCTTGAATATAAAGATTTATTGCCAAGCGCTTCATCGGCGCCCCCACATATGCGGGGGCCGTTGGCTCGATATGTTGTCGCAAATAGAAAAGGCTCGACGAGCGTAAACTGAAAATAAAGGTTTCGTCGGCGAACTTGTGCCGGGAACAAAAGAAAGAATGAGCGTCGAAACAGCAGCAGCGAACATCGCGGTATCAGGGTGACAACTGTTTGGAGCGAGACTACTGGAGAGTGTGCCTCATCGTCGTAAGAGTCTGGGGAGTCGGCAAGGCCGCGCTCGGCTCCTTATCTACCGCACTCGGTATCTCAAATATTCGACCTAGAATGTTGGGGAGCGAGCTGACTCGGGAAGGTCATTCTTACCTACTTATCTTTTACACTCGAGGTAAGAGTAAACACGAATCTTCTAAATGTACGGAGAAGCGTTCCCTCTTGGTCATGCACGCGGAAATATGACATGACCAGTTTACAAATTTTGAATGGACTGAGTTTCGATGTCTTCGCAGACAGGGAAACGGTTCAGTCAAAACATGTTCCGTTGCACTCGTTTATTTAACAACGATGTCCACTCAAAAGACAGCACGACGGCGTACGCAAAGAACACCGTCGAGCTGGCAAGTATATATGTTATATCATACTCACTTTCAAGCATTGGCATGTGGTTCTCAAATTGTATGTTTGGCGGTGTTAGACGTTTTTTGTTTTTGTTTTTTAGAGCTCTTGAAGGGAAACACTCAGATTTAGTTTGTATAATGACTGCCTTCAGTAATTTCTTGTATAACTAAAAGCCACAACGAAAACAACAACCAAAAACTAAGTAATGACATTCAAAGTGATAATTTCCCAGTTTCTTGCGTCTATTCAAATACACAGACTAAAATCTCGACCTGGTAATGGCGACTCCGATGCTCTGCCGGTCCGAGGAGACCAAATGGATGTGAAGATGGGCGAATTTTTTCAGGACGGCATACGCGGGTGCGTCGACTCATCATTCGTGAATGACCCTTTCACTTCGAAACGATACCAGCTTTTTTATTGGGCCCCCTTGAGGTGTGCGTTGCACCGTTCGTCCTAGCTCGCCCTGCTGCATCCAACTAGCTGAAGACTTTGACTCTTCCTCGTTCACGCTAGCCAGGTGCCGCAAATTGTGACGATTCCGTCGAACCGTTCTCAAGTCCCCGCACAATTTGTGCGCGTATGCGCAGTTGCTTCAGCGAATCGGTCGGAGACAGAACCATTCGCCTCAAAACGATACGCACAGCGTGTTTAGTGGGTATTAAATGGACCATGAAATTATTTTTCAGCTTTTCCCAAATGAAGATCCTAATTAATCTTCAATGTTCATAGAACCCGGAGCAGGGATCCGTTTTCGTTTTATTGCCTCCAGTTTTGAATTAAAAAAAAAAAAAAAGAAAAAAAGAGGTGAATATTTACATTTGCTTTTTTCCTCGACTCGACCGGACTCGGCCACCAACATGTGAAATCGCGTGCCCGTGACGTAAAGTATGCCTTTCTACCGGAAACGGAAGTTCCCCCAGCCAAGCGAGGGAGCCGCGTTTGACACGAGCACTGCGTCACACGGACGTATGCGCTCGTCAACAATGAGTCCGTTGACGGATATTTGAATTCGTGTTCGTGGCCAATAAGTGCCGTGACAGCACTTATCATCGATTGAGAGCGACAAGTTCCATGGTGTGCATGCTTAAAAAGCACGCTGAAAGCTTGGAATTACCGTACCGCCGCCTAAGCACTTCACGACCGCCTGATTTCTCATTTCGCTGTTGAGTTGAGGAGGAAAGTTAAGGACAGAGAAGTTGAAAAATCACTTCATGGTCTCTTTAAATAAGGCAAATACACTTGCGTCTGTTCTTGTATTGCGTAGAATATGTATACCAGGCAATCTTTACTAAGTTCTAGCATAAACAAACCTTAAATTTCCTAAACAGTATCATACTGGCGACGCCGTTCACGGTAACGGACAGAAGAGAAGGAAGACACCAAACGTGTCCGATGTCTCAATATGTTACTTTTAGAGCGCCGCAGCTCTTAGGCGCCCGTTTCCGGGTCGAGCGGCGTCGGCGTGATGCGTGATGGAAACTTTTCCCGCTAAATTTAGCGGGGGAATCTTCCCGCTAAATTTAGCGGGTTAAATTTCCCAGCTAAATTTAGCGGGGAAATTTACGTCACGTGACCTCAACACCAATTCAGTTTTTTCACTAAATTTAGCGAGAAAATTTTTGCTAAATTTTCCGCTTAATATAGCGGGAATATTCCCCGTTAAATTTAGCGGGAAATTTAGCGAAAATTTTGCCGCTAAATAGGAGGGCAGCAGGAGAGGAGGAGGGGAAGGTACAGAGGGGAGGAGGTGCGTACCATCCCCTCCTCCTCCTCAAGGGCTGCGCTCTAATTCAGCACTACAGAGAATCGTAAACGTCTAAATTTTTGTAAGACATTTTTCCAAGGTGCTCATATATTTTCCAAAAGTGAATCGATTTGCGGGCCAGGTTCTCGTTTTAGTTCTAGAGCCCGGCTAGAAACTAGACGTCCTGACACAAACACCAAGCCCTCGCCATGCTCATCATTCGTGCTCATCACTTAACAGGTAAAGGCGACGTGCTCGTGAACTCACCGATGGGTCCCAAGTTCGGTAGAACAAAATGGTTGTCGTACACTTCCAGCACGTATCCCCGGCTCGGCCCGGACACGTACACTTGAAAGCGCATGCCTTGCTGCAATAAAAAACAAAGTATGTTTAGTCACGCAGCCAGAGTCTGACCTTAAATAAAATAACAACCGAGGCATCAACAAATTACTCGGCGTCAACAGCCTCGAACAAATGGCATAGACGTCACATGAAGTACTAGCTTCGTTTAGGCTTTAAAAGGTTTTTTTTTTATGATTAGTAAATATTGTGTGGAACAATCTGTGTTTCACGTAACAGACTTTCTTTCCACGCACTACACGATGAAAAAACAAACGAAAAAAGAAAAGCAACCACCTCATCTTTATTGAAACAGAGATGATAAAACGGGCGCAGCGCGGCACTATCATAGCAACCAATCCTGGCGTCCCTACGTTTTCATCGCTCTTGTGTTACCTGCTTTTGGTCCTCGAGTTCAGTCCTCTGTTTTATTAAATACGCTTTCCTGCCTCTCCATAACTCGCAGACAAAACAAGAGTCCACGTGATTTGTTGCCGGTTGGATGCGGCCACTCGCTGCCGTTGGAAATTCGCAGGGAACTACACCTCGTTTCACCTAAAGTCCTGACGCATATCGATGCTACGAACTGATGGGACCAATCAGTCAGCGTCAAAAAGCGCACCGTCGCTGTGTTCGTCATGCTTCTGAACGTGTCCTATCATTGCTCAACCAATCAGAAAAGGCATAGTGACTGGCGCTTTTGACACTGCTGCTTGATATATCACGTGACACTACGCGTCGTCTGCGTCTGCACTTGAGCTGAAACACAGTATAGCATTGCCTCTAACATTTCTACACTTCGTTTCACCCTACGTTGGAGCGCAGTCGACGCCGAGTCGATGAAACCAATCAAACAGTGTCGAAAGTACGAAGTTACTCTGTTCATCGCTTTCTTTTTACCCACGGGTATGTCGTTCCCGTCTAATCCAACCAAACGCAGAAAAGCGCGCTGCGATGTTGCAGTCTGTGCCTGTGTGCTTGCGTGTCTTCTAGCCTTTGATTGCGCCCTGACTTGAAGTAAACTGAAGTGTACATAGATCATTCCAATAATCGCTCTCTCTGCGCTTTGATTTTCGCCCAGTGGGCTGTGAAACGCGTTCTGGCCATGCGCCGTATACGTCTCTTCAGTTGAATATCAGATTTCGCGCATGCCTCCACAGCCCAGTGGTTCAGCATTTCTCGCATATGGGGGATACGCCCTGGATAAGTGCATAGACAAATGCATAGAGTGTGGCTATTTTTGTTACAACGGTGATTTTAAACACGAGTCTCAATCTGAATGGCTGCCGCCTAGGCATTGATTGTAACCGATCACAAGTCGAGCGTTTACGAAGCGGCCGTGTCCAGTCCATGCAAGAGCCGCGTTTGACTATTGTCACTCTGGGGTGACCCTCGCGACTGCGTTCACGTTGAAAATTAAAGAAAGAACTTATCTAATCGTACCCAATGTCTAGCTCTAAATGCTGTAAAATCCCCGTGTGCGGCGGTGACGTCAGGCGTCCCCCGAGGGTCTGTACTCGGGCCCCTTCTCTTTTTGGTTTATGTTCATGATTTAACCGGAAATATAACATCGATCATCCCTTTATACGCGGATAATTGTGTCAATTATCGTCGAGTAAACAACGATAATGATTCTTTTCTACTTCAAACTGACCTTGATAGAATGGTGTCATGGTGTAATAGGTGGAAAATGCCTATAAATATTAACGAATGCTATTATATTCGATTTACCCAAAAGCGCGACCGTTTCTTATCTATATATAAACTTAACAGCGTTGTCTTAACGGAGGTTACGGAAGCCAAGTATCTGGGGGTTTATTTTAACGGCACTCTTTCTTGGTCAAAGCAAGTGGACGCAGTAATAATCAAAGCGAACCATGCTATAAATTTTATCAAACGTAATTTTAAAATAGCTTCAGAGAACATCAAGGAATTGTTATATAAAACTAACGTTAGGCCAATCTTGGAGTATGTGTGTCCAATGTGGGATCTCTATTTTTTTTTAAATTTATCTTCAAAAGTGGAACGTGTACAAAATAGAGTAGTGCGATTTGCTACAAATAATTATAACTCCAGACATAGCCTCCTCTATACACACAAAGCCTGGCAGTTCGATGACGGAGCCACAAGGTGCCCGGTCGCAGATTTGGAGCGCGAGGATCTGGTAGCACAGAGCATTTCTCGGGGAGTGAAGCGGTAGCCTGAGGAACGCGAGAAGCACGAGCGGACAATCCATCGCTCGGGGCTAGTGTGTTTCGGCGTCTCGCCGCAGCGGGGCGCCCGTTACATATGACTCTTGACTGCCGCTCTACCTTTTCACTTTTGGCGGCCGCGTCTCGTGGCGATCTGCCAGGCTTTGTCACTATAGAGGAGGCTATGCGCCAGATCAAATATGACCAATTAAAAAAAATATATCAGCTAGGTTGGAAGCTGCTGGCTACACGGAGGAAATATCTCAGAATAAAACTTTTTAGAAATATTTTCCTAAACCTGACGCGCATTAGCAAAGACCAATATCTTCATACCCTTGATTACATTTCAACAAGGGTGAATCATCCACTGAAAATAAAATAGTTTAGATGCTGAACGGAATCATTCAAAAACTCCCTCTTTCTAAGATCGATTAATGAGTGGATTTGTCTCCGAGAGTATGTCGTCACAGAAACTTCCGATTCAACGCTACCTTTTTATCAAATGCATAATTTTCTTTAAATTATTAATTTTATCCGATATTTTTGTGTGTATTTTACACTCTTAATGAAGTATATGTGCTTCGAAACACAGTTTTTCTTCTCGATATTCCTGTTTGTATTTTATACTTTTTAAAATACCGTTGTTTCTTTTCCGCACAAATTCAGTTTTTTGAAAACTAGCCACTCGGGGCTTTCATCAGAACTCGGCATATTTGAGGAGTACCAAGTCGTCTGAGGCATATCTTCCCTAATAAAAAATAGCAGATTTAATTCAACGTAATTTCTACGAGAATCAAGCCGGCAAAAATGCGTGACACAACTTTAACCTACGTGCCCTAAGCTTCCCAGAAAGCCCAAGTTTACAATCATACGTGGCCTTTTTCCCCGATAAAAACGCGACCGAACATCGCGACACGCTCCCTAAAAGGGAGATTTCGTAGATGGTTTTCGCCGTTATGCAACGCTCTCCGCAACCCGCTAGAATACCAGGAACTCTACAGTCAAGGCCATCGGCGCGCAGGCGCTGTAGCGGCTTCTTCGTTACGCAGGGCTTAACGGAGGGGAAAACGCGGTATACGAAAACTCCCTAATCTCAAACGAAGTGTCTAGCGTTACGTCCGACGTAACCCAAGTTACGTCCAAATCTCCGCCTTCCCAAGGTTCACGGGGGAGAGAGAGGAGGGCGGGGGGAGGGTTAGGTATACGCGTTTCAGTGCTCCGTCCGGACGTAACGCTAACCACAGCGAATCTCAAAAGACGGGGCCGTGTCATGATGCTTGCTTGGTCGCGTTTCAGTCGTGAAAAAGGGCGACACATGACAGTAATTTTTTCCCCAGTGTGCTTAGGACGTGTAGGTTCAGTTTGCGCCATAAAATGCCATCTTTCACTTCAGTGCTTTTTTAAAGTAACCTTGAGCGCGTGTTCTCCCGGCTGATTTTTGTGGTTTCCATCGAATGTGTTCGTTTAATCTCTGCAAATAAGTTCGACTCTGCACGCAGCAACTTGTCTAAACAATGTCTTTTGGCGTCATATTCTATCACTTCGTGGGAACAACGAAGAAAAAAAAATCTGTTTTAGGTATCAGAGGTTCTTTTGAAAGATTAGTCCAATCCGAAACGCAAGTTCAACTGTATTTTTTTTTTTTTTGCAGGGGTTGTGGTGACGTCGGAACGCCGAGTTCTGATTGGTTCTGATCGAAAGATGTTAGGTAGACCTCAAGACAGCTTGCTTTGAGGTCTACCCCCTATCCTTCAATCAGAGCCAATGAGAGCTCGGCATCTTTGTGACGTCACCGAAACTCCCGCACAAGAAGCAGACGACTTGCTCTCCGCATTCCCTTACGAGATTACCGGCATCGCTTACGCAACCAGTGCCTTGATTTGACTACACTTCGCTTCAGCATAAGCAAGAGCGCAGTCAAGGAACGGGACATACCCTACAAACACGAACACACATACTAAAAGCGCAAGGTGAAGCCGTATTCAGTGCGCTTGATTTTGGTCCAGCGGAAGATAGCACACGGAGAACACGATGACGGTCGCCGTGGTGTTGAGCTTCTGGCGCTGCTGGACTGCAGCCCCATCAGCTCGTGGCGTCGGTGGCTGAGCTCTGAAGGGGGATCGGTGGCCGAGCTAGTGGCCCGCCTCCACTCGGAGCGTGGGGCGCAAGCTTGCGCTGCAGAACCTCCTAGGCTTAATTCCTCCCCGTTTCGATCTGGATGAGTTTCGTACCGGCACGCGTTTGTGTAATCCCTACTGCCTGGTGCACGTTGAAGACCCTGCAGGTTAGCGGTTGTATTGCACTGGCTATATTTCTCGTCTACAGCTGAGAGACAGGTCACCGGTTGAGGCGTACCAACTTCAAGGCTAACATACAATCGAGACAAGTGTGCTGCGTTCTGACGTAAAACTAAACAAAGTATAGGGTGCAAAGCTTTTTTTAATTTTATATTGCTACAGCACTCGGCATGACAAAAACATGGAACTGTGAAACAATATCGGGAAGCAATACTCCGTTTCACTTTCGTCACAGTGCTCATCACCTTTGTGAGTATTACCGACTAAGCCTTTTTTTTCTTCGTTTTGCCCGTGACCAGTGAGAGCAAACGCGCAAAAAGAACAAGCTGATTGATTGGTTTCACCGGACCGATTGCGTCGGCTGCGACCGAACTTAAAGTGAAAACGGACTATATGATTCGGCCCCATGTGCCGAAGCGAGCAACGTCCATTCGTGGCCCCCGACTCGGACCTACCTGGATCACGCAGATCTCGTTGGGCTCCACGCGGAGTCTGCCAAACTCAGTCAGGATGGACAAGCCGCCTTGCTGTGGCACTAAAAAAACAAAACAAAAAACGACAACGAGCGATCCATGTTTGTGCAACCGTAAGGAAGCGAGTCAGCCATGCGCCGAGAAAGTGAGGGAGAGGAGGAAACGAGACCGCGCGGAGATGGCAGAACGTCGAACTCCGATTAGAAAGATTATTAGAGACCGAAAGCTATGCGGAGCAAAAGTTCGTCTGTTATTTTTTTTTTTTTCGGGGGTTGTGGTGACGTTAGAACGCCGGGCTTTGATTGGCTCCGAATAGAAGGATAGTGGGTAGACCTCAAAGCAAGCTGTCTCGAGGTCTACCCACTATCCTTCCAGTCAGAGCCAATCAGAGCTCGGCGTTCTGACGTCACCCCAGCACTTGCAAAAGAAGCAGACGAACTTGCGCTCCGTACAGCTGCCCTTGTCTCCACTGCACTCGACGAACGCGTTCGAAAACGAAAGCCGAACGCCTTCTCTCCGCGTTCTAACGCCTTCGACGAGTGCAGTGGATACAAAGGCAGCTAGCTCTAAATCTACCCACTAATCATTCGAATCAAAGCTCGGCGTTCTGACATCCCCGCACGCTCCCGTGTCCTTCTCTCCCTCACTTTTTCGGCGAATAGTCACTGACAGAGCGAGAACGGCAGGGCGTGTCTTCCGAACGCCCGGCCTCCAGCAGGCGCTTTGTGCCTTCCACCGTGCTTTGGCTGCGCGGGCCCTCGAAATGCGCGGGCGTCGAAGCGTCGTCGAAGGTAAGAAGCTTGCGCGGGAGGCGGGACAACTGAAGCTCTTCCCTGCCGTACTCGGGTTATTTGCAACCGCGGTTTTCTGTTTTCGGAATTTATTTTAGATCAAATTCGGGATTTTTTTTTCGGCTGTAATTTGTTTATATTGCTTTGGCTATATTTTGCGCCAATCTTTGGTGTCGCATAAAAGAAGTTCGCGTACGTTTATCTCGGATGATGTTGAAGAAAGTAGGGCGCGGGCGTGGGATTCGTCAATGCCCCAGAAAAATGCGCGCAAACCAAATACAAAAAAAAATATTCAAGTTCGGAAATTTGATAAGATAAGAACACGAGACAACGGGCGGGTTTCTCAAAGAAAGAAGCAGCCTCGCAGACAGCTCAGTGGGTTGTGTTCGGGTTTAACGCACGATAAAGATGTCGATAAACATTTCCTTTGGCGAGGCCCGGATTTTTCTTGTTCGAAGGACAGCTTCAATTCGGGGTTTATCGGTTTTTCTCGAGTGTGCTGAAACCGGGTCGGCCGTTATTTTTCGGGGTTTATGGATATTTACGAAAAAGAATAAACCTTACAACTTACCGATCAGAAAGTCTCCGTCAGAGTTGTACATGGCCCTGCAGACACAGAAACACACAAAACGGCCCCGTAAGAACAACTGATGCCGTTATATTTGCGAAGATTAACAACTGAAACGTAAGGGAGGCCAGACTCCCGAGGGAATCCCCGACTTACTTGTCCTTCATGGACATGTTGCAGCAGTAGATGTGCACGGCGATGCCGTGACGTGTTTTGGGGTCTCCAGCGCCGCAGATGGTGTTCAATCCCTGAAGGTCGACAAGAAGATGTCAATTGGCATCAGGTTTCTTATCTTGCTCATCTCATATACGAGGTGTTTAAAATTAATTCATACAAATTTCCTAAAAAAAAAAGCCGTGAAAAGTATTTAGTAGAGTCTGTGCAAGTTCGTCATTTGGCCAGAAAGAATCGTCATGATAAATAGAATAATGAAATAATATTTATTACTTACTTTTTAATTAGTAAAACTAAACATATGGTTCCAATTAGAAACTAGCTGAGTGTCACCGACCACTAAATTAATACATTTTAGAAAGACTTAAAAGCAAGTGAGAAGCGCGGGGGTACGTAAAAACATGAATAGAACGATTATCATACGCTTTTTCGCAGCACATTTCCAGGCTTTCTTATATAATAAGTCTGTTTGGAATAAAATCAAACATTCCATATATTTGGAGCGTTCTTCCTACTAATAATTAACGGTTCGAATTTTTTCCTAACTTATGTTTTGATATCATTAGATATTTTATAACTTAGTAAAGGGGGCAGATAATTCTCACGTCCACGAAGTCGACGTCGCCCTTCGTTTGGTCCGGGATGTCGAAAGGCATCCATCGCATCTGCAATTAAAGAAACGTATTTTCAGATTTGGTATTGTTTCCCAATAATAACACACTCCTGGACATTCAGATAGCTAAAACATATTTGATAAGTAGACTAAACTTAATATGTACGAAAACAGCAAATTCTGGCGTAGGGTAATATAATAAAATAAAATGAAAAACCTGACACAACGGAGACATATGTTTATTATTTACGAATTTGTCTCGACTGTATTTTCGATTTATTCCATCTACCTTAATGTATGTTGTTAATAATGACGGCCATGATGGTGTCAAATCGGCAGATATAAAACCTTCAAAATATTTTTCACTCACGATATGCATTTGTCATTGTGCATATTAATTTTGGCAACAGGAACATGGCTGGTAGCACACAATGCATAGCATACACTCCCAAAGGCTGAATTTCCTCCTCTCTTCGCCGCCGAAGGTAGTTCATAAGCTGTTTCATGGCCTTTTGCTTTAAACATCGGCATTTAGATTGTTTGGTAAAGTACACATCGCGACACTGTTAGCGCGAACACGACATCGGCGCATTTTCGCATTCTACTTCTAAACAGTATTAGCGAGCACGAAATTTTATCGCTTACATTATAGAACTAAATGAGCTCTTTCCGTAGCAATAATAACTTGGATGACATCCCTTGGTCTCAAAGAGAAAAACTGGAAAAACCGGCGATCGCTTGTTCGCGCTAACAGTGTCGCGCTCTGTACATCTGAAAAGTACTTGTAGTAAAGTACAAAGTAAATGAGAGGTCATGCACTTCAAGTAAAGTAGTAAGCACCCCGGTCGCAATGTACTTGAAGTAAAGTACTATCAATACAATTCAATTTCAAGTACAAGTTCTTTTTAACACAATCTTTCATAATGCCCTTTCATTTCCCTATACAGTGTCTTTTTGTTTTTTCAAACTGGTATCCGAATATTGGATCAAGTCAAGTGTACAAAGACATATAGTTTTACTCTCACTGAAGAACTCTAACACAATGAACTCATAATTCACTTATTTGTGTCAGCCTTATAGCCACTATTACTTCGCTCAGAGAGATGACTGGATGATGTCTCGAAAGACGATAGCGCGTTTTCTCATAACACTATGCCATATTTTTTTTTGGTCAGAGTGGATTTTATTTTATTGGCAAAGCCAAGTACACGAGCGCGTTGTCCTTAGAAGAGCTTAATTTCACCGAGACCAAATTTGGGGAATGTACTTCAAAGTCAGGAGTTGTACTTTCCGCGAAAAGTACCCCCCCCCCATCCCCCCCCCCCCCCCCAAAAAAAAAGTCTTTAAGTACATACAGAGAGAACGTACTTTAAATATTACATTTTTTCTAAACCAACTTGAAGTAGTAATTTCAGTACAATGTACTTAAAGTACTTTCTAACACTGGGCATTTATCAGCTGCTCCAGTGCACGGAATGACGTGCAGTAGCGGGCTGTGGTTAATACCTGGTTGGGGTTCGGGTGGTTGGCATTCCAGTCGATGGTGGTGCTACTCGGGTACTTCGAAAACGGGGAATGCTGCACCGACGGACGAATTCTGTAGAGCCAACTGCGGAAAAGAAAGCAATTCACATGAGCCGCCGGCACAGACTATCAGTATACATTTAGGAAATAACGCGTGTTTCTTCGAAGAAAAAAACAACCAAAGCTTTGATGCATGAGCACAGTTCATGTACGATCTTAGCCTCCTGTATATTAAAAAAAAAAACGCAAAAAATGGAAGAAAAAAAAAGTCAGAAAATAGGAAAAGAGACAGCTCGAAACAAAACATATGGAGACGATGCACGGCTTGCGCGCGTCGGGATATCGGAGGTCATGGACGGCGAAAGGTGTTTCGGAGAATGGCCGTTGCCATGGCATGGCGCCACGTGCCAATGAAAGTTCTCGTTAGCGTCCTTAGGTTTCAGAGTGTTTCCAGCTGCTCCATCGGAGTCACGTGGTTTATGGGCCACTTCTTGTGAGGAGAGCATTGGCCGTCTGCAAATGCCTCCTCCACATCGCCTGCTTTCTTCCTCCTAACAACGCGCATTTGCCCCAACTCTGCCCACGAGGCGTCCGCCGGCAAACAGCAAACGCTCTTCACAGTTTTCATTTCTCTTTCTTTTTCTTAAATATAGTCTTTCTATAGTTCTCGGTAGCCATCCCGCTCCTCCTTTTTTTCTCTTTCTTTTTACAGTGGATCCGGGCATTGTATTTTCCTGGCCATGAGGTGTAAGTCATTCCCTGTATAGAGATGGATGTAATCCACTTTGTTCCGACTGAAGAGAACGTCAAGAACGCAAGAAAATAACACGAAAATGCGGTCCGACGAGCGGGCACTCGTCGTATCTAGTCGTATCTAGAATATAAGGCCACCGAGTGACGTCTTCGTTGGTAGATCCCTGACCAACTCTATATCCTACCCCCTCGTGTGGTACAGTGTGCCCTAATTTATTTCATAATAAGTTTTATAAAAACACTGTAATACGATGGTTTATTTTTTATGAATTGTAAGAATGAAAATTTTCTGTGATGCATGTCGCCAGATAGTAATGAGTACAAAAATAGAAGGTGATGTGCAAAATTTAGGTAAACATACGAAAGAGGTAAAGACTTGACGCCATAGTAACGTCGCGTAGTGCCCCATTTCAGCTTCAGCGAGAATATAAAGCAGTTTATATAATAAAAGTTTCGAGGTAATAAAAAGGGCATGACAATATTACTGTTTCTATTATATCAGACGCTTTACTTTGTATGCAGTTACATTTCAGATTGACCTTTCCTGGTTCAGTTAAGTCTTCCACTTTCCTCGCGCAGTGCCATTGTGATGTGACATTCTCGCTGATAGTAGTAACAAAAGTTGCACTCATTTTGTTATTTTTTGTTTCTTATGTTGCACGCACTTCATTGCTGCATAAGAAACATGTTGTCAAGAAAAAAAAAAAAGGCCACAAATAGTATTTTTGGGTTTCTCTCAACAACCAACGAAGGTAGTTTTATAGTCGGTGACAGGTCAAGAACGAAGTGGAAGCTCCTCCCACCCCTTTCCACTTCAGCGGAGTGAACGGTGGAGAGGAGGTCGCCTCCTCTCCAGCGTTGGCTCTACTAAAGTGGAAACAGGTGGGAGGAGCTTCCACTTCGTTCTTGACCTGTAACCGACTATAGTTAAAAGAGAAAGGCCACTGTAGGTTTGCCTTCATTCCTTGTCTTAGGGAAAACGTGAATGGTGCTAGGCGAGAGCACGCCGTACCTTCTCTTGTTGGTTTCTCTCGGCGCCGTGAATGCGGTTCCCGACAGCTGCTCGGCGTAGAGACCGTAGGGGCATTCCTGAGGAGAATTCTGCAAGATGAAAGTGGGCACAATCTTAGTCACGCTGGCAGAGTTTATGAGCACAAACCTTTTCAATCTACTCTATAGCTTTAATATAGGCATGTACATGTCATTACTATAGCACTGACAACTTAGGAAACGCCGGGTTTATTACAATCACGCTAATTCTTGCCTCGCGATTCGTTCTTCGGCATTCGTTTAATGCCGACCCCTTTGACTGCGAAACAGCAATGCAGAGCGCGAGTTCGTCCGCTCCTTGCGCAAGGATTCACTGACGTCAGCACACCGAGCTCTGATTGGCTCTCCCGGAGGGATAGTGGGTAAGGCCTCAATGCTAACTGCTTTGAGGTCTACCCACTATCCTTCCAATCGGAGCCAATCAGAGCTCGGCGTCGTTCTGACGTCACCACAACCCCTGCTCAAGAAGCAGGCGAACTTCCGCTCCGCATAGGATGCTCGGGACACACCCTGCGTTTCTGAAGTTTTCACTGGCTACACACAATATATTAAAATTAACTTAGCCATTTTTAATTACTTCGTCTTGGTCTGCTGAAATTCCTAGTGTATATTATGACTTGTATTCAGCACCGGGAGATGTTTTCAGACCCGTTGCCTCCGCGGAAACCACGTGCATGTTCGTCTTGCTCATTCGTGGAACAATTTGCTCAGTTTAGCTGACTAGTGTCGAGCGTAAAATAAAAGCTTCGCGTTAACGAAGCGTGAAATTTGATTCAGTTAACGTCAGCTGGTGTTTGCAAGAAGGTCACTTATAAAGGCAACGTTTATTATCCTACAACTCCGCGCAATGTCAATGTACTACGATATTTCCATATTTCTCCGATTGACTCGTGACTGTCGTAATTATTGTTTATTTTACAACAAAATTTCCCCGTAATGCCCTATAAGAAATACAACCTATAAGACAAAACCCGGGAACGACATCACCACTGGTGGATCTCGAACCTTCCTCAACTGGCGAACACACTGAAACTCAACGAGATGACGTGACGAAAGTAGAAGTCTACCAGTCTAGTTGAGTTGTCCGTTCTCTTCAGTTACGTTGTCGGAGAAGTCTATCCTGACTCCAAAGCAAAACATTACTGCGCTCGTTTTTTTTTCAATTCATTCATTTTTTTTTGTGCAAATAATACATGGAAATATGCATAGTGATAAGGATCCATAGCGTGGCCAGTCGTTGACGCTTTCGCAACCTGTGGAAGGCTGCGAACATGTGGGCCGCCCTGGCGCCAACGCAGACGCGAGCTCTTCGTTTCATCGGGCAGAGTGACGGAGGTGAAGCACGTGACAGCCCTTACCACAGAGGGCGAGAACGTAACCCAAGCAGTTAGAGGGGGAAACGTAAACCAAGTCATACCAGGAATGTTCTACGCAGACGATATTGTACTCTTAGCTAGCAGATAGCTGGGATAGGTTACAGGAGCTCATTAAGATCTGTGGAAAGGAAGAAGACTCGCTGAGCTTGAGATTCAGTAGCGACAAGTCGGGAATAATGGTTTATAACGACGAGAAGGGGGACCCGCTGAATATCCAAGACGTTTTAATAAAACACGTAGACAAGTATAAATACCTATACTTCGTTTCAGCTTGGGTCCAGACGCAGGCGATGCTACAAGCGCGAGCTCCGGGCTTTCAGCGTCCCTGCCAAGCACGCGCGCTCGTGCAATGCGAGCACTGTTCAGGGCCACATGTTCGCGCTCGTAGCATCGGCTGCGTCTGGACCCAAGCTGAAACAAAGTATAGGAGTATGATGAATGAGGGAAAACAATACTTAGAAGAACAGGAAGAAAATACGTCAAAGAAAGGAAAAAAAGGAATGCAGCAATTATGAAGCATATATAATTCCATAGTGCCCTATAGGGCACTATGGAATTACCATAGATATAAAGTTGTTAGGGGAATATGGAAAGGAGACATGGTTCCGGGGTTGTCTTTTGGCAATGCGGTATTATGCAGGAAATCTGAGGTCCAATCGTGAGCTTAAAAACGCACTGACACGTCAAAATCATTTTTTTTTATTATCAGAAACGATTGATTACGATGCCGGGACATTACCCTCAAAATTCGAAACTTGGGAATTCAGTATTTGTGAAGTAAAAAAGCAATTTCCAAATGCCGAATTTGAAGTTCCCGCGCGATCCGCGCCAGTGCGGTGACGTCAAATATTGCGGAGTCCTGCGAGTCAACTTTCTTTCACGCCTCCGTTCCAAACCGCCGTTGGCCGTTGCCACCACGACCCGAAGCGAGGAGGTGAGGAGCGGGAGAGAAGGGCGCCGGCTTACCGGGAAAAACCGGTTTGGTTTCCTCCGTGCGTGCCGTGCCGCCTGCCTATCGGTGTGAGCAGACGACGCTTGACGTCTGAAAGGTTGCCACGACGGCGTCACAACCGAAACTACGATACACAGACACCAAACCCAGTTGTTTTCGACCGTTTGACGATTTCCTTTTACAAGTCTGAGAGGTCGTCAGGCACCTAAAAAAGACCACTTCGTCCGATTCCCCGACTCACCGATCATCCTCTGCTATGTGCGTCGAGCGCCGCCATGTTTTCCGAGGAGGATACAAATCCAAGAGGCGACATCACACCGGACTCCGAGTTTTGGTATTTCAAAAAGAAGGGCCGTAGTGCATTCGCAATTGCGTTAAAAATATGTTTTACGATTGCCGTTATTAAATGTTACAGAAATGTCGCCTACAAAGCTTCTAAATTTCATGATTTTTGACGTCACAAATCAAAAGAAGCGAGGAGGTGAGAAGCGGGAGAGAAAAGTGCCAAAAATAAAAAGGCACGCGCGCGCGTAAGGAATTCTTTTTTTTTTACGATGCTGTATTTTTTTGCGTGTCTATGACCACAACTTGCATCGTGTTAGACAATAAAAAAATGACCTTCGGGGTGTCGGTGCCTCTTTAAAGACTCGGCAGAGGAACGTGGTCAGACTGGCACTGGGGGCGCATGGGAATACACCAAATGAAGGAGTGCAGGGAGACATGAGCTGGGCATATTTCGAGGAGGCGATCAGTAAGTAGAAATTCCAACAAAGACTGGCACTGGACAGAATTGAGGATACACGATGGGTGAGAAAGGAATGCAAGCACCTATACATTGAACACTATACAGATTGTTTTTTTTAACTGCACCAAATTTTTAAATAAAGGAGATAAAAGTTTTATGAATGCGGTTTTCACTGCGTGTTTATATGGCTTGGCGGACATTAGATGGGAATATAACCATCACTATTATCAAACTAATTAACCAAAATCTGTTAATTAACTTTTTTATTACTGTAATTAGGATATATGTTTATATTACAAACTTTGAGGCAGTCATATGCCAAGACTGTTCTATTTTGTAAAATTCGCGTAATGTGCCTGTGTTCGAAGATATCTGCCCCCGAATTTTTTACTTAATCCGACGTTTTATCCACTCAATTCGGCAAACCCACGAAAGTGGCCACTATAGCCGAACTTTGCTACATTAGCCGAATAAAAGTGCAAAATTCGTGGACGAATATCGCGGTACGCAACCTGGTTACGCGAATTCTACAAAATGGAACAGTCTTGGCATATGACTGCCTCAAAGTTCGTAATATAAACATATATCCTAATTACAGTAATAAAAAGTTAATTAACGGATTTTAGTTAATTAGTCTGATAATAGTGATGGTTATATGCCCATCTAATGTCCGCCGAGCCATATAAACACGCAGTGAAAACCGCATTCATAAAACTTTTCCCCCTTTATTTAAAAATTTGGTGCAGTTAAAAAAAACACCCTGTATATAAATGGGCAAAACAACCCAGGCAGCACAAGACGTCGAGAGGACGTCGAAATAAGGTCCTAGACGTTGGGCGACGTCTTTTTATCGATGGCATTGTTACGTCCACATGAGAGGTTCCGACAACGTCAAACACGCGACGTAGTGACAACGTCATAAGCTTCACCTCGACGTCTTCAACAGTAATTGACGTCTGTTGGAAGTCTTCTATGAGACGTTCTTTGAACGTCGACCATGAGACGTCATAACAATGTCCTGAACAAGACCTTGACGTCTTCGACATTAATCGACGTCAGTTCTACGTTTTCTCCGGGAAGTTATTTGAACATCGAGCACGAGACGTTCCAGCAATGTCCTGAGCAACACCTTGACGTCATCGACATTATTCGACGTCAGTTCTACGTTTTTTCGGGAGGTTCTTCGAACATTGAGCGCGAGACGTCCCAACAATGTCTGAGCAACACCTTGACGTCCTTGGCAATAATAGACGTCAGTTCTACGTTTTCTCCGGAAAGTTCTTTGAACGTGGAGCACGAAACGTCCAAACAATGTCCTGAGCAACACCTTAACGTCATCGACATTATTCGACATCATTTCTACGTTTCTTGGGGAGGTTCTTCGAACGTTGAGCGCGAGACGTCCCAACAATGTCTGGAGCAACACCTTGACGTCATTGGCATTAATAGACGTCAGTTCTACGCTTTCTCCGGGACGTTCTTTAAACGTGGAGCACGAGACGTACCAACCATGTCCTGAGCAACACCTTGACGTCATCGACATTATTCGACGTCAGTTCTACGTTTTGTTTCGGGAGGTTCTTTGAACGTTGAGCGCGAGACGTCCCAACAATGTCTGAGCAAACACCTTGATCACCCTGAACAAGCGCCTTAATAGAGTCCAAGATGCTGTCATATCACTTTTAAAATTTCTCGTCAATATCAGCATTTTTGATACTGTGCATGCAATCCACCTTTCAACCTGGCTGAGCTGCAGAAATCTCTTACAATACTATCATTCTCGTGATTGTTGTTTTAGCAGGAATTGCTCAAAAAGCCGAGAATTCACAACAAAAACCAGGATTTAGCTCGGAGTCAGCGGGGCTGTTTATAGCATTTTTAGGGTTTCTAACTTAATATCAGCGTCTTTGAAACTGTAAGAGAATGATAATAATGTAAGAGGTTTCTGCAGCTGAGCCTGGTTGAAGGGTGGACAGTTTGCACAGTATCGAAAACGCTGGCATTGACGAGAAATCTTAAAAGTGATATGACAGGTCCTTGGGCACTATGGATGCTTGTTTAGGGTGACTCCGATTTACACCCAAAACTGCGTAACCATGGAAGTGGCCAAAATTACCAATCACTAGGGAGCTGAGGGAACACCGTTCCCATGATTCGTGGAGTGCGGGCCGGGGCGCTTGGGGATTTTGCAAATGGTCTATTCCGTCCGAATATACATGCTTTCGCGAACATACGTTCGAGCAAAGAAACCAGATCCGGTTGACTCCATTGTTCCACGGTGGCCCGGGTGGAGACCGTTATCAATTGACATCCCGTTCAGTCTAGACGCAGTGTTGGACAAAATACTCGATAAAAGTATTTAAGTTAAGTTACTAAATACCTGCCTCATAAGGTATTTAAAATACTACTCAAGTTACTTTCATTGTAAAGTATCTTGAGTAGGATACAAATACTTAGAGATGTAATTCAATTACTTTTGAAGATACTTCCGCTTTGCTTAATTTGTATCGACGTCATTGACAACGACAATTATGCACCTACGCAAATCTGGGTTGCCAGAATGGTTTATTAGCACGCAACAACACAAAACAAAAAAAAACAGTATCGTAGGGCTATTTTATGCAGTCCGACTATAAAGAGCAAAATATTGTCACGAATGATAAATGATGAGGTGGCGAATAACTGAAGAAACTAAACGTTTAATGGGGCGAACTTGTTCCCAAAACAAAATAGAGAAATTCTAGCGTCGCAGGCGTCGATGTCGGCGAAACAGCAGGATCGACCGCTGGGGCGAGACTGACTCCGGACCGCCACTCGGAGCACCTTTTGTACCCGCGTGGGTTTCTGGAACATTCGGTGCAGGAAAGTTCGGCGCGTAGAACATTTGTAACTCGATCAGACGACAAAATTCTCGAACTTACCAGAATGTCAAGTTGAAGGAATAAATAAAATAGAAGTCCGCTTTCTGGTATCGAATCCGGAGCCTCCGCGCGAGAGCCTCCGCGCGAGAGCCAAGCGCGGTAACCATTCGGCCACACGCTCGCTGGGCAACGCGCGTGGCAGTATCACTGATAGATGTTACCAAACATTTCTGCGACAACAAGAAAGGAGTCGCTCCGCGCCCCAAGCGGTTAACTTTAGAACTAGATGGATGGGGACAACAACTTAACCGAACGCGGCGTCAGCGTTCGGCTGGAGTTCGTGTTCTCCGGTGAGAGGAGGAGGGGCTCTTTTGTTACCACTTTGGCTTGCATGAACAATGCAGCATGCACGGTGCCCAGCTCAGCACAAAAGCCCAAGTGGGTCAAGTTCGCATCCTCTGACGACTGCTTTCGGGGAGATCCGGCACTTAACGTCACTTCACTAATTGTTGGCATTTTTTCATTACACTGTACAGCGCGCTCCATTAAAAAAAGATGACACGAACATGCCCACAAGGCCTCTGGGTATGTGAGCAGGCCTTGTGTTGAGTAAACACCGAGGTGTGGGAGTGACAAACGGGTCAGAGCGCTTCGCCAATAGTGACATCCCTGAATATCACATCCTGCGGCGCACCTTAGACGCATCGTTTAACTACAATCCATATTTCCTATACGGGGAGTTCAGAAACACACCGCAAACAGTGTGTTTCTGTCGATCAAAGTAGATCCCAGGATTTAGAAATCAAACATGGCGTACCACAAGGCTCTATATTAGGCCCGCTACTCTTCCTCGTGTATATAAACGACATAACTGATATTCCCAATTCTCCTCATCTCGTAATGTATGCTGACGATACAAATGTCTTCTTCAGTAGCAACACAAAAGCATCCTTACAACAACAGGCTAATGATTACCTTGTGAAACTATCAAAATGGTTGGAAGAGAACGAACTCAAACTTAATGCAGAAAAAACAAAATATATAATATTTAGACCTATAAACAAACGTGACAATAACCAAATACATCTACAATTCAATGGCCTCCCAATAGCTCAAGTAGAAGAACAAAAGTTTCTTGGAGTCTGGTTCAATGAAGAACTGACCTGGACAACTCACATTAACAAATTAAGGGGGAATTATCAAGAGTGGTCGGATGCATGTATAAAATAGCAAACTTAATACCCAATTGGCTTACCAAAAACTTATACTACTCCCTGTTTTACTCGAGGCTCTGTTATGGAATTATGGTATGGGGAACAACCACGTCTACAAACTATGGTAAACTAATCATACTTCAAAAGAAGGTTCTGCGAATTTTGGAAAACTACCATGGCAATATTCGCGAATTTAATAGCAGTCCTAATTTTACTAAGCATAACATGCTCAAAGCTAATCAAATCTACTATTTCAAACTTATGCAGACAATACACAAAAAGAAACTCTACCGAGTGGATGAATCTGCTTCACAGCTTTATGTATTGAGAAATAGTAAACGTAGAACTCCTAAGGTGCGTACAAACTATGGAAAACAGAAAATTGATTATCAGATTCCTGCATTATTAAACACTATGGACGATTACACTGATTTTACACAGTCATTTTATAAATACAAGAAAGAGATTAAACAAATACTTATAGACAAAGACATCTGTTACGCGTTGTAGAAATGTTTTGTTTTTGTTTGTTTTTTGGTTACCCTGGGCCCACCACTGGACATGTGAAAACTAAAACTGCTGAGTATTCTTTCCTCATTTTGCGGTGTGAAATGAATTTTTTGTTTAATGTGTTGCATGAAATGTATTTTACGTACACAGGCATGTATATGTAGGCAGAAATGAATGCTACATAGCTGTATACCGTGCCACCTTTTGCACTTCTGTAAGCTGCGGGGGGTAGAGGCCCAGTCAGGCAGAAATGCCTTTTGCCACTACCTCCCTACCGGGCTTGGCCCGTGAAAATCCCAATAAACTTTCAAACTATAAACGAACTTGGGACACGGATCTGAGTGAATGAAACACAAAGAGAACCCTCATAATAGTCACGGCAGTGGTCGCACCTTCTTCAAGTAGGTTGCGTTCAGAAAAGCACTCGACGTTGGGGGTGTCCCCAACGTCGCATTTTGAGAGCTCATCCAGCTCCCAGTTCGTTTCCTGTACTGTTCGCTGCTTATCAATGTTCGCTTGCAGACATGTTCGCGAGAGCAATAAGTGCCGGACTGACAACACAAAGAAAAGAAAAAAAAAAACCTCGACGTTTCGCTTTAGCGGGGTCAAATATGCAAAAAGCAAAACAAAAATGTCTACTTTTTTGTGTGTGTCCTCTTCTCATTTTTTTCTATTTGTTATTTTCTTGACCACTCAAGTCTGCATTGTTCTCGTAGGTCGTTTCCCGCTCTGCTTGCGCCTCAGGGTGGCATCTTTACTTCCGTAAAACCACACCTTTTGTTGCAGGATTTTTTGGGGAAACTCTATAGAAACAAAAGGCGCCTTTGGGAAGGCGAGGGGAGAACCTTCATTGTACGAACTTTGGGCTGAAATATGAGTCACAGTCGGCAAAAAAACGATATTTTCACGAGCTCAGTTAAAGTCACCGTAGCTAATCGGAGCTAGCAACAGGATTCGGTTTCTCGAAAGAATGTTCACGTTTGCTCGTGCCACGCCCACGCCACTTCATACCGAAAAACTCGGAAGATGGCGGAATGTCAAAAATGTATTTAAGATAATGAGTACAAGATACTCGGAATTGTAATTAAGATAGAGTATTAAATACTCTCCATCAAAGGTATTTGCAAGATACCAAGATACTCCAAAAAGTATTTAAGATACAGTATCTTGAGTAGAGTATTTGAGATAGGCACAAGTCTGGTCTAGACGTATGCTCGACTTTTTATGGTCGTTAAATGGGGCGTTATTTCAACGTTGACATAACGTTATCACAGACGTGAGCTCGACATTTTATGTCGTTAAATGGGACGTTATATTATCGTTAATATGACGTTCTCAATTGACATCTCGTTCAGTTTAGACGTATACTCGACATTTTATGGTCGTTAAATTGGACATTGTGTCAATGTTGACATAACGTTATCACTTGACTTCCCGTCCAATTCAGACGTGCCCTCAACGTTCTAAGGTCGTTAAGTAGGATGTAATGTCGACGTAAAATCTACCTTTTTTTCTAGACATTAGCCTTTATTACGTCGAAGGGACGTGACGTTCAGATTTTCGACGTTCTTTCGACATGTGGTTCCTGACGTCATTGACGCTCTTTCGACGTCGTTTCAACGTGTCTGTGCTGCCTGGGAAACTATAATTCAAATACGAACAGTCAAGAGTGGGGGCAGAACCAATGTAACGTTGGGCAGAACGGACTACCTCTGTGAAAAAGGAAGTAAAAGAAGCAGAGAGAAAGATGTGGGAATAAAGAAAGCAGGGAAAATCAGCCTCAACTATGTATAGGGGACGAAAACAGGAAATAAGGAAGGAACATTTGTATAATAATTCACGGGGAAGCTCGTTGTTATCAGAGACTAGAACAGGAGTATTGAGGACGAGGACATAGGCCTCCTGCGCTGAAGCTTTGAACGTATCGTGGCACCCTCAGGTGGCGGGCGATAGAGTGTCTGAGCAGTACAAGCGTACAGGTCCCGCCACGCTGCCGCACAATAACAAACCTGTTCGGGCGGCTGTTTACCGCTGCAAGCTGCTGTTATTTGTGCGTTCGCGTGGTCATGACTCAAAACGTGTCACCCGTAGCAGTCACTGCACAACGTTACCCCGGGGACCCGAAGCTGGCTGCAAGCTAGTAATATTTCCTTGGTCCAAGCATGTCGAAACCGGGAGCAAGCAGCGCGGCCTCGATGGGTTCGAAAAGTCGCCGGTACTGTTGCGACTATAACTGTCTTGAACGTGAAGATTCCTGGTGTGAAGTTCTACAGATTCCCAACCGTGCGAAGTCGAGCGGAGGGAACGATACTACCCGCCCAGCGCACTGAATAACCGAGACTTGTTTTTCTAGCCCTCCAGGTTGTCCTGCTAAGGCATGACCACTCAATCGAGCGGCCACGGCATGCATCGAAACGTGTGTCATGCGAATTTAACGAAAGGAACACGCTATACTGTCCGATTAGTGGAGCGATCCGATTGAACTACATCTCTTGCAACGTGAGATGATGAGTAAAAGCGCCGTTCCCAGCGAAAGCTTTCTTTTGGAAAGAAGAGCGTGTGCGCGCCGACTGCTGATCTTATGTTGCGTGAAGCTTACATCGCAGATGTGCAAGAAAAGCTGCAAGAGCTCGAGAGGCAGCGTGCAGTTCTTTATTTTTCTCCTGCCCCGGGTAATTGGCTATGCTCCGTTTCACCATATGTTGTACCGCAGCGAAGGCTAGAAGCACGAGCTCATAGCGTTGGCAGCTGCCCTTGGTGCACGAGAGCTTGTGCCGCCGAGATGTGTCCTAGAGCAAGGAGCTCGCGCTTGTAGCCTTTCCTGGGGTACAACACAAGGTGAAACAGAGTATAGTAGACGCACAAGCGTACGGGCAGGGCAGCCTTCGTGTAGTTCCGGCTTTCGCCTTTTTGTTCCTAGCCGAGCAAGCCACTCGGGTTAAAACATTTCCGCAAATCAAGATGATATTATTAGTAGTAGTAATATTAGTGGTAAGAACGACGTGCTCGGCCGACAGACAGCCGGTTGACGCTCGATCACTTGCGTCTGCTTTCGCGCATTTTCGAGGTTGGTCATCAGCTGATAGCGTTGGCTGTACGGAGGGGCTGCAGTTTGAGAGTTTTTGTTTCGTATCTCGTAATGCTCACTCAAGCTCGACATCATTAAAAGCTCGCTGTCTTTGCGAGTGACAGCGGACACCAAATACGCGGCTTCTTGTACGGCGTAGACGTAGCTTGCATAGCTGAGTTTCTTCCCTTTGCGAAGTGTTGAGAAACGAAAGAAGCTTTCCACGTTAGAAATTGGCTCGATTCCGTGCCGTAAAACAATCGCAAGGGGGAATTCATGGCACCGGCTAACGTTTTCACGCGGGACAAATTCAAATGCGCAAGTTTGTACTTCTCCAATAGCGATAAACAAATCGTAGGGCGCGCTACCAGCCGGTTTTTCCGCAGCGCCTACTGGGCAAAGCAGGAGGCCTTATAGGACAAACTAGGAGTAAATGGATACGCTGTGTGCCGTATGCCAAGGGGAAGACAAGACAATAGAACATGTGGTGTTGAAGTGCACAGGGCTTGCTGCCACCCTCCCGGAGAGGGCGACGGATTTGGCCGGCGCGCTGGGGTTTGCAGACGTGAATGGAAGAATGAATGACAAGTGCATTTTAATAACAAAGAGGCGATTGAGAGACCGGTGGAAGTTATCTAGGGAGAATTGAAGGACGTACAACCAACTGACACAGCTGAGGACAGGCGGGACAGAGGAAAATTGGGACTCATCTCGCGTGGCTCTGGCCCAAAGTCTCCACCCTGTCTCCCAGTGGGCACAGTGCCGGGGTAACGCCAGCTATACTCCGTGCCACTAGTTGTGTGCAGTGCAGGCAAAGGCAACGCAAGGTGAAAAAGGAAAGGACGAGCACTAGGAAGGCGGGACGGGAGAGGAGGGCAATGGAGAGCGATGAGAGAAAGAGAGCACTAGGAACATTAGAGAGGAAAGAAGGTTTCTCTCCTCATCCCCAGCCTTCCTAGTGTTTCCACTTTCTCCTCTCGCCGGGCGTTGCATTTGCCTGTACTGCACGGAACTAGTGAAACGGAGTATAAGTTTGACGAGAGGAAAATTGGCAACTCCCTGCCCGGGGGATGAGGCGGGAGGGTGATGTTTTTAGTTTTTTGCCCGATCCCCCAAAGGTTATCTTGGCGATATCCCACACCACCTGGTGATAGTTACGAAATTGCAGAGGGTAAGCAAATTGGCGAAGGAAAGAAATCATACTTTTGTTATGTTTTAATTCAGCACACTTTTGGTTATAAGGGTGAAGTAATAATATCGCGAGGGGAAGAAAATTTCCCTCTTGCCCTCCTGTGGCCTATTCTTCCTGTTAAACGCAACCTGAGTTCCGTGACATCCACAGTTCATTAGTGATGACTGAAAGCAGGCCCTACGCGACACGCTCTCTTTCTTCTTCCCAATATGGCATTTAAACATCTAACAGCACCTTATCCATTGTGCCTTTATTTTATTTCTTCTCCATTGGGCGTGAGTTCCAGGCGTTGTAATGAATAATTTTATCTTCACGTGATTTCAATATCTTTGACGCGGAATTTTATTCTCTACTCCCATCTCATATGTATATGTTTTATTAACGGCAACGTTTGCGCGTTGATATCCGTTACGGTAACGCCAGACAGCCTGTCGCTCACCATCCCTGAATTTGCAGAACTGGCAATGTCGGCGTCATCACCTGTTCGTTCTTGAAGGTGAAGACGAAAATGCCGGTGCAGGCGAGTTCTCCGCTGGATTCTCGTGCTGGTGAAACCTCTCACTATCTGCTGCACCTTTATTTTTCATTACTGGTGCTGTTCGATTTTGCTGACGTGGCGGCGAAGGCGTCTTCGTCATCTCTTTATTTGGCCTTATCTGCGCGGCAAACTCCATTCAGCCGTCTGAAGAGCTGTGCCGTCTATAGCCCTCAACACATTGTCGTCTGTATCTGTTAAAGGTCTTCGATGTCGGTCTCGGTCTGGAAATTCTGTGGTATGAGCAAAGACGCGGCATCCGGTGGCTTTCGTTGACCGTGACCCGGGACGTTGATATGCATTTTTGTGCAGATCTTACCTGGCTGGTTGTTCGCTCGGCATGTGGAAACCGACCTTCACCAGTATTTTTCGCCAAAGTCCGGTACTCATCAATATGTGCCGTACAGTCGCAGACTCATAACCGTAATGGTACATTCTGCTCTGCCGTTCAGACTGGTAAGCAAACCATTTCCGTTACTGGTAACAACAGCGTATCTTATCTGAAACCGTTTACAGGTTAAGTCAGCAATACCGAATACGTTGGCAATCCCGTGAAACAGGCGTTGGGGCTTTAAAACACCGTGGTGCCACATTGCTGAAACTGTATGGTCTGGAAGCCGGTATCCCCAGCCTGCAAATTGAACCTGATTGATATATTTTGGCGGATTGATTTGTTCTGTGGCAAAAACCAATCACTAAACCGGGCAGCGCTACGAAAATCTGGTGTAACCGTTTATTTTGCAGGCTTATCTCTTGTCAAGCAATTGGATCGAGGGGGGCTCCTTTATCCAACTATGTTCGCCGTTAATGCCATGACACACAATTACGTTGTTGCTCAAGAACTCTTTAAGCCGGCAGAGTTTATGAAGGTTCCGATCCAGCGTCAGTTTGTCAGCGAGCTTACAATGGAACTGCTGTCTACCAACGAGACTTCTGACTTCGACGCATGTGAAGAAGGACACACAAGTGAGCTCGTGCTGAAGAACCTGTTCTGGTGCAGCACGAACATAATGCTGAAAACTATTGTGGAAAGGTGAACGAAAAGCTTATGAGACTAATCCCAATTCAAAGAAAAGAAAATGTGAAACCCTAAAATATAAATAATGTTTTTATATTCAGTGCAACAGTTGTCATAGCATTATTATTTTTTACATTGCCGTACATGTGCTGTGTCTTAGTGTCGCGAAAGCTACAGAACGGCATCTAAGTTGCTTGTGTTTGAATTGTGTCAAGATGGATACAAGAAGAAAGTATGGATACACGAGAATATACAATTTGAAGCTTTCAAAGGTGAGAGAACTTATATTCACAGCATCTATTCGTAGTGTGAATGATCGCGGGTAGATGTGTGCATGAAGCTCTCACAGCTGCATGTGTCCCTCACTGAAAATTATGTTTTAAGTTTGCTAAGTTTGTCTTCACTCGGTTAAATCAAAACTTGTGCATTTCGATCTAGGCGGCGTCTTTGCCTCCTTTTTGTTCTTTTTGCGCTTAAATTTTCGTCTTCGTGTCTCAGTTCTGGATTAATTACTTTATGCAAAACATTCCCCAGTTCGCCTGCAGTTTTGTTTTTATTATCATATGTTTACTTCTGGTAAAAAATTGCATTTCAACATTACATTTTTTCGTGCTCCAAAAAGTCACATTTTAAATAATCTTTTCATTAGCTTCACATGCGAATTCAGTAACCGCACATGTCATCACCAACTTGATTGCTGCTGCTATGCATTTCGGCGGGTCCCATCACTTACAATAACGTTTCAGGGCATTTAGGGCAGCTGCGAGGCCGGCGAAACTTGCTTTCTACGCGTTGTGCCCTTTTCCTGCGGCACTGCGCTTCCGTAAAAAAATTTCCACGTGTTCTGAACGGCAAGTCTCACGGCATACAGAAGGTTTTAAGGAACTTCTCCGGGCGAATGATGACGAACGAGTAGAAAATGTCTTCAGCACGCTGCCGCCAGCCTCCGCAACGCTCCGCTCCAAAAACGCAATTTTACGACATGCAAGATGGACGACCGGGGGCTTCACTCACGGGAGCGGGAAGCGCGATCCAGCAATTGTCATAGAGATTAGTGGTTTGTCGCCACAAATCCAGGGTGCGGCCGTGAAAGCAGGTAGAGATCGAGTAACGTGGGAACGTGCTGAAAATAGCCAACATCGTCAACATTCCGGGACGGGGGGGGGGGGGGGGGGGGGGAGGGAGTGAATAAGTGTGCACCCCCTGGAAGAAGTTCCGCGGACGCCCATGTTGTAGGCGTTCTAAAAGGAAATTAGGGGAAAATGAGAGCTGTACGGGCACAGGGCGCATTTGTCGCTGGCTCGTGCAACTAGTGTGTGCGTGTGTGTGTACGCATGGCAACTGGAGATTGAGGGGGAAGGAGAGGGTTAATTGTTTACGTGCCACTACTTAAATAAGGTGAAAGTTTTTATGACAGTATAAAACAAAAAGGTGGCTTAACTGAAAGCTACACATAGAAACCAAAAGTTTACCATGAACCAACATGGAATTCAACCTTTGTCATGTCAAAGCGAAACAAAAGGTTACTCTACCATACAGGCACTTTGATGGCCAGTGAAGAGAAAGAAGGTAGGTTTCAGATTAGTCTTCCCCCTTTTTATGCCTTCGTTTAACGTCTTATGCAACGACCAACAAAGATGTCTATTAGTTAAGAGTTCAAGGAAAACACCCCCACAACTCCTTCCACTTAAGAAAAAAACGAAAAAAAAAACGTTCTTTTTTGTTTGTTTAGTGTCCTTCAACTTAAAAAAAAAGAAAAAAACGTCTTTTTGCTTGTTTAGTGTTTGCCCTGCTAAAGTGTGAAGAAGCGGGAGGAGCTTCCCCATAAGCCAATTTCCTGTTTTAGAGCGCAGCTCCTAGGAGCCCTATTCCGGCGTTTCGCGGCCTCGGCGTAACCGCGTTAAATTTAGCGGGAAAACTGACGTCACGTGACCTCAACAGCAATTCGATTCGCCGCTAAAATTTAGCGGTGAACTGAATTGCTGTCAAGGTCGCGTGACGCCAATTTTTCAGCTAAATTTAGCGGGGAAACCGAATTTGTTCATAGGTAACATTTGACACGAAGTCAAGTGAGTTCATTTTACCGGCTAAATTTACCGGAGAAATTGAATTGGTGTTTGAGGTCACGTGGCGTCAATTTTCTAGCTAAATTTAGCTGGAGAAAGGAGGAGGAAAGGAGGAGGGGAGGGAGGAAGAGCAGAGGGGGAAAAGGAGGGGCATACCCTCCTCCTCTCCTCAAGAGCTGCGCTCTAATTTCACGTTGCAGAGATTTGTAAACGTCTGTTTTTTTTATTAACAAAAAAAAAACACTACATAATTTTTTTTAAATTTTTGAAGAATCGAAGTTACTTCCCGGAACGTCCGTGGGTAAAAACGTTTGCCGCTGTTATGACTTCTCTCTTCGTCTTTCTTTTTTTTTAAATTTATGGATGAACAATAATAATCAGCTGGTACATTTAGAAAATTCTAGGCGAGAAAGAAAGCCGGTCAAAACACGGACAACCTTTTTGTTGACGTTAGTCCGTGCTGTAAAAATGAAAGAGCGTACCTGTCCTTCGGGTAGTGATCCTGGACAGCGAGGATCTTCAGAGGCAAACTCATTGCCGAATCCGGTGAGATACTGCAAAGAAACGAACAAAAGTGTACACGTAAACATAGAGATATAATCCTGGAAAGAACGCTCGAGTTCAATGGGCTTATACTTGAGAGTAGTAATTGAATTGCAATCATGGGCGTACCAACCGGGGGGGCAAGGGGGGCGCTAGCCCCCGGTTCTCAGAGTGGGGGGGGGGGGGGCAAGGCATGTGTTTGGCCCCCCCCCTGAAACAGCCGCCACTGGGCAGGGCAAACACTGGCCGGCGGCGCCCAGGGAATACCAAGCGCACCGCCCCCCGACCCGCGGGCGCCTATTCTTAACGCGCAGGCGATACAAACCCTTGCAACGGCGCTCACGCCGCATTGGCTAATTCGTGGAGATATGCACTGGCGCCGTCAACGTAGGCAGTGGTCACAATGCGAGTTTCCGAAGCGGTAGCGTAACTTAGTTGTAAGATGTCTGCCTTATACGTAGCAGACCCGGGTTCTATCCATGGTGTGGGCTTTTTTTTTTTTTTCTCGAACATTTTGTTTTGTTGAGGCATTTGGCGATATTTACGACATTTCTTTTTTATGATTAACATTGAAAGAAACAAATGTTGTCGACGAAACATCGCTAAACTAAATCGTATGGGACTCTATTTACGGATGGGCATAGAGGATAGCGGGGCTTGAGTTGCCGGCTGCAAAGCGGCGTGTACGGGGGCAGGAGGGGGGGGGGGGCTAAGTGGGTTAATAGTTTTGTAATTAGCAGCCGCACGCTATCGCCAGAAAGCGGCGTGAACGCAGGCGGGGGAGGGGGGGGGCGGGTTATATACACGGCGTTGTCTGAATCCGAAATTTAAGTTCCCGCGCGTTGCCGAGCAGCCAATCCGGCGTGAGCGTCGTTGCTAGGGGGTCTATCACCTGCGCCGTAAAAGGTAGGGATGGACCGAATCTGCCGAACTTCAGATTTGGCAATGTTCCGCACATGCCGAAATTCAGAAGGAAAGTTCGGCAAATGTCTCCGCGCGCGCACGAACGCAACGGGGCCATGGATCGCAAATGGACGCCGCGCAGTCGCACTTTTACCATCGTACAGTTTAGTACAACCAGCGGTTACGGCGAGGTGTGGAGTAGGTGACACGGTAACTGTGCGTTTGTGAGATTTTGCGAGTGTGGTTCTCTTCAACATTTTCTGCCTCAAGAACAGAAGATCGACCAGTAATTTACGCAGTCCACTGCGCAAGTGACAAATGATGCGGTGCATTCTGGATAACGTGATTTTCATTTGACCTTTCCATTGATGAAACGAGGTAGTTGAAACAATGACTGACAAGTGACAATTACGCTCAGTGTTCGCAGCCCACTGCCGTCAAACGGGGCAGAGTCACGAGAGCTTGCCAGAATGTATGGGATGCAGGTGGCATCCTCGTCATAATGTGATACATGTTTTCTCCCTTCTTTTCTTTCCTTTTTACGCACTTTTATATGTCGGTTTTGTTTTTTCACATGTGGTGGTGGGCTGGCAGGCGCTCTGTGTAAGGGTTTTCACCTATCTGCCTAGCCCGGGCCGCACACCACTACATGGGCCTTTTCCAGTTTGTGCAAATAAATTATTATTATTATTATTATTATGATTATTACTATTATTAATGGATTCCCATCATGGAATTCCCATCTGACAATAGTATGCTCAAAACTAAGAAGCGTCCTATGCTTACTCTACAAGATTAAGACGTTTTTGCCATTCGGAATTCGCAAGCTCTTAGCCTACTCTTTAGGATATAGTATAGTTCGGTATGGCATTACAGTTTTCGGCCAATGTTCTGGATTATGGCATAAGAAAGTAAATAATATCTTAAAAAGTATTGTACGAGAGGTTAATAACAAACCTACAACCTCAAACTTGAATCTTTTCATGCCTTATCTATGCCCACCTTCGAATCACTGTTTTTGGAATCAGTTATACTAAGTCACTATTGGACAAAGGATTTTAGAACACTTCGACCTAATTCACGAGAACTGAGAACGGTTTCACGGTTTCTTGTTCCAGTATATTACACCCGCTATGGCAAAGAACCTGCGATCTTTTTATGTCCCTCAGATATTCAATTCTTTCTTCTTCAACTTCACATCCAAAAAGAAACTCAAAAAAGCGCTTCGCCATCTTTTATCTACCAACGAGGCCCTGTAATCCGTCAGAATTTTATTTCACAATTCTTTGCATTTATTTAAAGAATGTTTAACATCATATTTTATTTTTCTGCTTCAAGATCCACAACACCAAGAACATAACATCTATCAAGACCTTCTTCAATGGTGACAATGACCGGCTTGCGTGTTTGTGCATATGTGCAGGTGTGTGTATACGTTCTTTCCCTTGAGTCAAAGTTTTTTAAGTGTCACAAATGTTATTAGAACTGACACAAATTTCTTTAGTACGTGGCATAGTTATTTTTTGAGGCCACTGCAGATAGGTTCAGTCATACAAGCCCTCCATGGCTTTGACGAACCTGACTTGTGACGTGGACATGCTGGGCTTTTGAAATAAATTATTATTATTATTATTATTATTATTATTATTATTATTATTATTATTATTATTATTATTATTATTATTATTATTACTAACTTGTTTCTGAGTGGGGGGGGCAAACCAACGCCCCCCCCCCCCCCCCGGGTCGTATATTTTTACTATACTTCGTTTCAGCTTCGGTCCGAGCGCGGCCGATGTTATGAGCCGAAGGGCCAATCAAAGAGCGAAAGAGGCACAACGTCATGGCGTGCTCTCTGCAGTTGATAGGACCAGCCGCTATTTGCCGTCTCTCTGTGCGTGCTCTTCCGCCGGCCAGTTCTATCAAGCGCAGAGAGCACGCCATGGCGCTGCGCTTTTGCGCTCTTTGATTAGCTTTACTTGTCCGTTGTTTTTAGCGCTTTTACCCTCAAACACATGGATCACCAACTAGCCCAAGTGCATACCCTTCTAGAGAGTTTTGATTTTGAGACTTCACCAGCGCATGCCTGCAAGTGTGTTTACATTGTTAAAATAAAGGCAATCACTGCGTTCTTGCATTCTCTGGGAGTCGCCGTTTCGTGCGCGAAAACGAATGCAACGGTTGCTGAGCCTTCACCAGAAGAGATATCAATATTGTAAATATGTATGTTTTTCGATTTGAGTCACTTGACGTCAGCTTTGCATGAAAGTGTGCGTTCCATATTCTCAACGTTCCGTTTTTAACCTTTAAAATATCGGTTTCTGGTGTTAGGACGCACACGGACGTTTAGGAAGATGGGGAGAGTTAGGAATGTCGGATGTGCAACGTCAAGCATGATAGATAGTTATCTGTTTCGTTTTATGCAGATACATGAAAATCGCGTAATAACGCGAACAAAAAAGCACTGTTATTCTGTTTTGGCACAAACTACTTGTGAGCCGAAAATAGGATTGTTATAATAATAATAATAATAATAATAATAATAATAATAATAATAATAATAATAATAATAATAATAATAATAATAATATATAATAATTTATTTACGCTGGGTTAGTTCAAAAGAGCAGAAGGCAGGTTCGTCTTAGCCAACAAGGGCTTGTGGGACTGAACCTTAAAGATTACAGTGATTCACAGGAAAGCTCCAGAAAGTAATAGAAAAAAGTAAAAAAATAATAATAATAATTTTATTTGCACAAACTGGAAGGGGCCCATGTGGTGGTGTACGGGGCTAAACAGATAGGTGAAAACCCTTACGCAGAGCGCCTGCCAGCCCGCTACCATATGTGAAAAACAAAACCGATATATAAATGTACAAAATATACACACTACAGAGAGTGCGTAAAAAGGAAAGAAAATAAGAGGGAAAACATGTATCACATTACTGACGAGGATGCCAGCTGCATCCCATACATTCTGGCAAGCTCTCGTGGCTCTGCCCCGTTTGACGGCAGTGGGCTGCGAACACTGAGCGTAATTGTCAGTTGTCAGTCAATGTTTCAACTACCTCGTTTCATCAATGAAAATGTCAAATGAAAATCACGTTATCCAGAATGCACCGCATCAATGGTCAGTGGTCAACGCACAGTGGATTGCGTAAATTACTGGTCGATCTTCTCTTCTTGAGGCAAAAAATATTGAAGAGAACCACACTCGCAAAAGCTCACAAACGCACAGGTACCGTGTCGCCTACTCCACACCTCGCCGTAACCGCTGATTGTAGTAAACTGTACGATGGTAACCGCGCGACTGCGCGGCGTCCATTTGCGATCCATGGCCTGTCGCGTTCGTGCGCGTGCGCAGATATTTGCCGAATTTTTGCCGAATCTTCGCCGAACTTTACTTCTAAATTTCGGCATGTGCGGAACTTTGCTCAATGTGAAATTTGACAGATTCGGTCCATCACTAACTTTTACGGCGCAGGTGATAGACCCCTAGCAACGACGCTCACGCCGGATTGGCTGCTACGCCTGCTACGGGAACTTAAATTTCGGATTCGGACAACGCGTGTGTCACTCGAAGTGCGTTAACACGCCCCCCCCCCCCCCGGCCTGCGTTCACGCCGCTTCGCGCCGACTGTGTGCGGCTACTAATTACGAAACTATTAACCCATTTAGCCCCCCCCCTCCCCCTTCCTTCTACCCCCGTACACGTCGCTTTGCAGCCGGCAACCCAAGTCCCGCTGTCCCCCATGCACATCCGTAAATAGAGTCCCATACGATTTAGTTCAGCGATGTTTCGTCGACAACATTTGTTTTTTTCAGTGTTAATCGTAAAAAAGAAATGTCGTAAATATCGCCAAATGCCTCGACAAAACAAAATGTTCGAGGAAAAAAACAAAAGAAGTAAGCCCACACCGTGGATAGAACCCGGGTCTGCTACGTATGAGGCAGACATCTTACAACTAGGGATGTCGCGAACCATCCTAGGTTCGATTTCGAAAGGTTCGATATTTTCAAAACGAACTGAGGTTCGCATTCGAAAAATTTCGATATTTTCGTACCGACCGAGGTTCGAAATCGAAAAATTCGCAACTTTCGATCACAGTGGAGTTTCGAATTCGAAAAGTTCGAAGCTTTCATGGTTTCTCAAATTTCGGGTTCGAATATTTCGAATATATTTTTACTTGAGGTTCGATAAATTCGAAGATTTCGAACTTTCCTAACTTAAAAATTCGAGATATTCAAAAAGTTTAAATTTCTTCGGATCTGAAGTTCGAAAAATTCGAAGATATCGAAAGTCTTTGGATATAAAATTCGAAAAATTCGAACGCTTCGAATTTTTATAGACATAAAGTTCGAAAACTTCGAAGATTTCGAATTTTTTTCTACATAAAGTTCGAAAAGTTCGAAGGTTTCGATTCTCCTTTAAAGCTAATATTGAAAAAAAAAACCTTCGAAGATTTTGAATCTTTTTTTATGTGCTGGAATATTTGCCAGTGCAGAGTGACCTGTGACCATAGATCAGTGATTTTGACCGCCAGCCCGGGGGGGGGGGGGTCTTAACGTGCATAGCGCAGTAGTGATCACACGAACGCACTGTTTTACGATACTCATCCAGTTCGAAACGGCCAGGGGCGGGCAGGAGGTTGAGGCTCAAAAAAACCTTGAAGCGACCTGGCAAAGTACCTCCCCACCCCTTGCACGCTGGTAGTAATCCGATCGAACGCCGCCCGAGTGACGCTGGCATATAGTAAGTTTAGTTTGTAATTGTCCTGGAGGTTTATTTTCCGGGACGGAGGAAACGCCCCGCAAAAGCACAGGAGCCGACACAACTCGAGGTCGAGGAGCGTTCTACAATACAAGTGGCGTCGGAAGAGGAAAAACGGGGGAGGGGGGAGGTGCTCTAGCCCCCTTCCCCCTTCCAGATATTTCGGACTGTTAAAGAAAACAATACGGGGAAAGAGGGCGTGGTCGAGCTTATTTTAATCTGAAATTATTTATGTATATGTATAGCTACTGTCGCTCTTCACTGCATGAAAGATCGCGTAGAATCGTCATTTTCGGAAACTCGTTGTCGGAAGGCACTACTTGTCACATGCTTAGAGGTTCGAAAGTTCAAAGCTATGTCTTTTCGACCTAAATAACTGTGCCATTGGTAAAAGAAAAATAAATATAACAATAAATGCGGGGATAAAAAGCTGGAAAAAAAAAGAAACTATAAAGATGCCACCGGAAGTGTTGTATTCTTGCATATTCAGAAGCTCAGAACTTCGAAACAAGTTTCTCCTACCAAAATGTCTACAGGCTAGGAAAAACACTTCCCAAAAACGTAACGCAAAAAAAAAAATTTTTTTTGATGACGTGTTGAATTTGATTAATATTAGAAATCCTCCCCCATGAGTTAATTTATTCCTCATTCCACATTATTTTGTATTCTCCAGATGGCAATTATATGTACTGTCTGTGGTGTTAATTTAAATGCGATACCTCAAACAACTTAGAGGAAAAACAAAATACCACGTTTAGGACATAATTGCCCGTAGATACATGTTTGGACATTTCTTCGAAACTCATATTGAATAAAAATAATCACATCTTAAGACGACACATACCTAGGCTATACATAGATCATTCTTAAAAAGTTTAACATCTCTACCGTAAATAGCTTCGGCTTTAGTGCGCTTCAAATATGGCACAAACGACAATCGTCAAAAACCCGTCGTCCTTCCTCGCCCCTTCGGGAATTTATTTCTTTAAAACTGAGCTTGCCAGAACATTGTAATAAGCGGCATTTTCTTTCGTAAGGAACGCAGCACCGCATGTAAAGATTCGAGAAAAAAATTACGATTGTACCTCACTACTTGAATCCAAATGAAACCGTCCGCCGGTCTTTCGAAGTTGGACGAACGTCGAACTTTTGATTTTTCAGCATTCGAAAGTTCGAAACTTTTCGATTTCTTTTGATAAATAAGTTCGAAATTGCGAAAATTATCGAATCCCTTGGCGTAGAAAGTTCGAAAAGTTCGAAAAGCTTCGAATTTTTTAGTGCAAGAAAATCGAAAGTTCGAAAATCATCGAAGTTTTTGGTCTATCAAGTTCGAAAGTTCGACAAGCATCGCATTTAGCAGCATAATAAATTCGAAAGTTCGAAAAGAATCGAATTTTCTAGCGTAATAGGTTCGACAGTTCGAAAAGCGTCGACCTTCTTAGTTTTACAAGTTCGAAAATTCGACTTCCGTCGAATTTTACGATATAGAAAGTACGAAAATTCGAAATCTTTCGAACCTTTCGAACCGCTCGATTCGATCATCGAAACTTCGGTTCGAAAAAGTTCGCGGCATCCCTACTTACAACTAAGTTACGCTACCGCTTCGGAAACTCGCATTGTAACCCCTGCCTATGTTGACGGCGGCAGCGCCTATCTCCACGAACCAGCCAATCCGGCGTGAGCGCCGTTGCTAGGGTTTGTATCGCCTGCGCGTTAAAAATATGCCCCGCGGGTCGGGGGCGGTGCCCTTGGTATTCCTTGGGCGCCGCCGGCCAGCGTTTGCCCTGCCCAGTGGCGGCTGTTTCGAGGGGGCAAAACGCATGCCTTGCCCCCACTCTGAGAACTGGGGGGGGGGCAAGCGCCCCCTTGCCCCCCCCCCCGGTTGATACGCCCATGCTTGCAGGCGTGCGCTGATGAAGTCTCAAAATCAAAACTCTGGTAGCATGATTCGTGACTGTGCCGGCGGCGGCTACTACCCAACTTCGTTGTCACGCCACTTTCTGGAAGCAGTCACTAAAATTGCAAGTAAACACACAAAAGCGACACCGACACACTTATCTTGCAGAATATCACCTTATTTACTCATACGTGTGTCAATAGGCACTACATGTTGTATTCAAGTTAAGAAAGAAAAAAACATGAACCTTTTTTTCGTGAGAAAAAACTAAATATCAACGTTCAGTCTAGAAAAAAGCTAACGTAATACCTGTTCACAAAACTGGTGATCACCAAATAATAAGTAATTACCGTCCCATCTCTCACACCAGTGTTTCATCTAAGCTCATGGTAGCATATACTTTACTCAAATATAATAAACTTTCTTGACTCTCATAACCTTCTTTTTGAACATCAGCACGGATTTCGTAAATCTTACTCTTGCGAAACCAGCTAACCGCCGTCCTTACTGATATTTATTCAAGCTTCCATTTGAATATTCAGACCGCCGCCATTTTCGTTGACTTCTCCAAAGCATTCGACAAAGTACCACACCAACGTCTTTTAACAAAGCTAAACGATATTAATATTCATCCCTCTGTTCTTAATTAGATTTCTGAATTCCTAATTAGCCGAAGGCAATATTCCTCCGTTAACAACGTAAAATCTCCCACCTCTACCGTAACGTCAGGTGACCCCTTCTGTGCGCCTGTTCGCCGACGATTGTGTCATTTACCGACCCATTCTTTTATACCATGATCATCATACTCTCCAGGAAGACATTGAGTCTGTAATCTATTGGTGTGAAAAATGGCAGATGACGTTAAACTTCAATAAATGTAGATCCCTATCATTTTCCCGCAGTTCGCGTGCCACACCATTTCCGTATTACCTAAATAACACTCAAGTAATAGCATGCTCATCTTATAAATACCTGGGTGTTCATCTCACCTCTCACCTATCATGGACTACTCACATAACTTCTGTTATTTCTGATACTAACCATTCTCTCTGATATTTGCGCCGTAACCTCAAACTTGCTACACGCTCCGCAAAACGACTAGCGTATACTACTCTTATAAGATCCAAGTTAGAATACGCCTCATCTATATGGTCCCCATGGCAGTCCTACCTTGCAAATAATCTAGAATCCGTCCAAAACAGAGCCCTTCGTTTTATTTATAACAACTACTCACCATATACCAGCATATCAGGATTACGCCAATCAGCTAACCTTCATTCACTTTCCCTTCGCCGCCAAATATCACGCCTTTCTCTCCTCCATCGAATTTTTTTTATCACAATAGCCACCTCAAAGAATAACTGCTATCACCTCCCCATCGTATTTTCCCGCGTCTAGATCACCTATGTAAATTACGTCCTATTCGATCATCAACTGTTTCTCACCAGACTTCCACACTACCATTGGCCATCGAGGATTGGAATTCACTATACCTCATAACATCGTTTCTATAAGTCATACTACTAAATTTGTTGAAGCCATTACCCTCTCTTTATATAACCTGCCTAGCTAGCTTACAGTGTTATAATTGTGTTTACTGTTCTATTTGTTTTAGAGCGCAGCTCTTAAGCGCCCGTTTCCGGCAGGCGGCGTCGCCGTCGGCGTAACCGCGCGGTGCATGATGGGTAATTTTCCCCGCTAAATTTAGCGGAAAAATTTCCCCGCTAAATCTAGCGGAAAATTTTCCCCGCTAAATCTGGCGGGAAATTTTCCCCGCTAAATCTAGCGGAAAAATTTCCCCGCTAAATTTAGCGGAAAACTTTCCCCGCTAAATCTAGCGGAAAAATTTCCCCGCTAAATCTAGCGGAACATTTTCCCGCTAAATCTAGCGGAAAATTTTCTCCGCTAAATCTAGCGGAAAATTTTCCCCGCTAAATCTAGCGGAAAATTTTTCCCGCTAAATCTAGCGGAAAATTTTCCCCGCTAAATCTAGCGGAAAATTTTTCCCGCTAAATCTAGCGGGAAATTTTCCCCGCTAAATCTGGCGGAAAATTTTCCCCGCTAAATCTAGCGGAAAATTTTCCCCGCTAAATTTAGCGGAAAATTTTCCCCGCTAGATTTAGCGGGGGAACTCCCCCTCCCTCCTCGAGGTCACGTGACCCCCAGGCCACGTGACCCCCCCCCTCCCCGAGGTCACGTGACCCCCCCGTGCCTTCCCCTCCTCCTCAAGAGCTGCGCTCTAATTCGGTGTTACAGGGAGTTGTAAGCGACTTTCATTTTTTAGAGCGCGGCTCTTAGGCGCCCGTTTCCGGCTGAGCGGCGTCGCCGTCGCCGTCGGCGTCGGCGTCGCCGTCGGCGTAACCGCGCGGTGCATGATGGGTAAATTTTCCCGCTAAATTTGGCGGAAAATTTTCCCCGCTAAATCTGGCGGAAAATTTTCCCCGCTAAATCTGGCGGGAAATTTTCCCCGCTAATCTGGCGGAAAATTTTCCCCGCTAAATCTGGCGGGAAATTTTCCCCGCTAAATCTAGCGGAAAATTTTTCCCGCTAAATCTAGCGGGAAAATTTTCCCCGCTAAATCTGGCGGAAAATTTTCCCCGCTAAATCTGGCGGAAAATTTTCCCCGCTAAATCTGGCGGGAAATTTTCCCCGCTAAATCTGGCGGAAAATTTTCCCCGCTAAATCTAGCGGAAAATTTTCCCGCTAAATCTGGCGGGAAATTTTCCCCGCTAAATCTAGCGGAAAATTTCCCCGCTAAATCTGGCGGGAAATTTTCCCGCTAAATCTAGCGGAAAATTTTCCCCGCTAAATCTGGCGGGAAATTTTCCCCGCTAAATCTAGCGGAAACCTCCCAGCGCTAAATTTGGCGGGGAAAATTCCCCCCCCTCCCTCGAGGTCACGTGACCCCCAGGCCACGTGACCCCCCCCCCCGTGCCTCCCTCCTCCTCAAGAGCTGCGCTCTAATTCGGCGTTACAGGGAGTTGTAAACGGCTTTCATTTTTTTTTGTTCTATTGACACCCCTTGTATAATTCCCCACGGGCCCTCAAGGAAAATAAATTATGATGATGATGATGAACCGTGTATTTTTGACGAATCTTCGCCGAATCTTTAGAAAAGTTCGGCAAAGTTCGGCTCCGCCGAATCTCAAGATTCGGCAAATGTTCGGCCCATCACTAGTAAAAATATGCGACCCGGGTGGGGGGGGGGGGGGATTGGTTTGCCCCCCCACTCAAAAACAAGTTGATACGCCACTGATTACAATGATTGAATTACTGCAGTCTATCTTTTTTAGGAATTCATAATTGTAATTAGTGACACCCTAAAACGTTTTGCTATACTTAAAGGCCGACGTACAACCTCGGTTTTCTGCAGGGAAGATAACCCTCTTAGCGCTCCCCTCCCTAAGCTGCGACGGGAGCCATATTGGGCCAAAGGTTAAAAGTGGAGAGGATATAAGAAAGGAGGAGGCGGGCAAAAGTGGAAAGCACGGTACACTCTAATGGAGAATTCGGGTGGTCGATCGCCGGCGAGACCGAGCCGGCTGAACCGGCAACCAGAAACGCGCCGGCGGCACACCACGTAACCCTCACCACCCGAACACGAAACGCCAGACGGTGGCAGTTTACTTAGCCTCTTGCCCGTGCGACACCGCTGGCGAGATTGTCGCTGGCGGTGTCTCTCGCTAGCGACAGTCTCGAGGATGTATGCTGGCGATCTCAGCATACATCCTATGCTTCGTTTCAGCTTGGGTCCAGACACAGGCGATGCTACAAGCGCGAGCTCCGGGCTTTCAGCGTCCCTGCCAAGCACGCGCGCTCGTGCAATGCAAGCACTGTTCAGGGCCACACGCTCGCGCTCGTAGCATCGGCTGCGTCTGGACCCAAGCTGAAGCAAGTATAGAGTTGTGTTTTCACGAGCAAGAAGTTTACAGGCAACACGCACAGCATATGCGCACAGAATCACGACCCTAGCTTTTGACTGCTTCAACGCCTTATATACTCGACGATTGGAAGATACCCGTGATCAGCTGTGAGCGCCTTCGCAATTACGAAGGCTACAAGTATGTTGCTTTGTTCTCGTCAATATTTTGTGTAAAACAACAAGTGGAAGTTCCACAAACGTATCTTTAAATAAAGAAAACATTGGTGCGGGCAATAATTACTGGATGCAGCTGCTAAAACAACCTCCGTTAAAAGCTGTCCCGTAAAGCAACCGCAATACCATTTTCGACAACCTTTCTACTCTCTTCAAAAATGAAGGGTTTCCAAACAACAGTATGTCCGATTAAAAAGGGTCTAAAAAATTTTTTTCTTCTCTGACTGAAAATAATTGTAGTAATTTATTCACTTTTAGCCTCGTTAATTGCAAAATAATTAAATTACAATTACATGCGCATTTTTCGTGATTTTGTCATGCTGGCGCCTCTTTCTGCACGGTAACTGAGAGGCAGACATAAACCGAGTGTCGGCCTTATTATATCATTGCTTTATCGGCCAACTCACGGCCCAGGGAACCTTGAAAGCAACACCCGAAAAGGCGCCGGCCGCGGACGCGCTGCGAATCAACAAACGCAGAGGGAACGAAACATTTCCAGCATAAAGCGAGAGTGATTTCCATTGTCAGGAGAGAGAACCAAGGATCACACTTGAATGTGATTGTGATGTGTTCACTGAATAAGTATCTCATGGAGAGTTCTAGGCAATTTTCAGAATAATGAATGCGTGTTTCCATCAGATTCTTTCAGTGCCTACTAACGCTAATAGGTAACTTTTACTTTGATCTGTCGTGATAAAAAAATACTAACAACTAATCTTGATGGTGTTGCAGAAGAGTAAAACCGATTCGTTTCATTCTTAAAAACTCCGTTCCCCATATCGTGTCATTAATAAAGTAGATGAAGCAGCGGCCAAAATGTGACGAATGCAAAACGTTGTACAATGGACGCTCAACAGTCAGAAGGAATGAACAAATACCTCTCAGTGCAGAAAAATGCTCTCAAAGAAAAATAATTCCGAAGTGCTTGCTCTACTTTCTGAAATCATAGTATACTTCTAATTAACTACGTTTGGAACGAAGTAATTATAATTATAATTAAATTACATTTCTGAAGTAAAATTTACCCCGGTATAATGGCTCCTCCAGTGAACGCAACAGCACGAAAATCACACATCCATACATCAACAAACAGTTAAGGGCGTAAAAAGGAGATGAACTTGTCGTATACTCCTGGTGAAAATTGGTCGAAGTAATCTAACGACAGCACGTTGGCCCCGGATACCTTATTTTTCTCCCTGAGGTGACTAAAATGGGCTTCAACACAACATGATATGTACTGTGGACAAAAACTCTAGTCGGTGACGTTAAGAGTTTAGCAGAAGGTCCCCCACATCTTTCCCCTTTTAAGCAGAGCGAACGCTGGGGAGGACGTCGCATCCTTTCCAGCGTTAGCTCTGTTAAAATGGGAAAGGTTGGGACTAAACAGCAGGCTAACTGCTCGAAGGTGAATGCAGAAATAATTATGTCATTTTCAAGCAGTGTGCAACCGCTGCAGCTAGCTCACTTCTTGATAAGCCTGATGGACGTCCGTGAATCTGAAACGCAGGCACTGAATCTCATTCGTCATATTTAAAGTCGTCGATTGCGTACTACGAGATGAACACATAGAGACGCATAGGGTAAAACTACTTGACGACCACGGCCTTTGCTCGAACATCGCTGCAACTCCCAAAGAAATAAGTATCATGAAAGCAAATTACCCTAGAAAGAGAATTTAGTAAAATAATATTAAAACGTGCGAAGCATATTGTACCAGTGTCACCAGCGTTGTTGAGTTGAAAATTTCGGCTTTTACTCCTCTCTCCCTTTCTTCTTATTTTTTCCTTTAAAAAAAATCTCGTTATTTCCAAAAGAAAAAAAAAGTCGTTTTGTGCTATCAACAGATTATATGCCAGTTCTGTGCTGTCACTAAGTTGTGGTGCGAGCAGTGGCTTATGTGTTGATTTCTGCTTGTATTCGGCATACAAAATTCGCTAATTATTTAGAAAAAGAACAAGGAGCGTGCGATCGGCGATGGTGTGGACTTCCTCAAAGACACTGCGAGTCAACTTCCTGGGACGAAGAATCCTTTCAAAAAAAGTTGTAAGTTAAAAAAATATATATATATATTCTGCAGTTCTTTTTTAAACAGTAAGGATGATTTTCGCATAAAAGACGAAGAGGTCAACTGTGTTTTTTTTTACTCAATTTGTTTACAGCGAATCATTAGTGTACATTATAGTCTGTGTGTACGTGCATTGAACAATGGGTATGTTAAGCCTAAAAAGACATTTCATGACAAAAGGGAAGACTGTTTTTTTTGTTTTTGTTTTTTTAGCAGAAGTGATTAAATCAAGTTAAAATCGATTGTTGTTTTGTTTTACACATTATATATATATTAAAACCATGAAAATAGCGTCTTTCGTTGGTTTAATGGGTAGATATACACTCGAAATTTCTGTCCCTATCATAAACCACCCCAGAAATTATCGTGAGCGCAAGAATGATCCAAGAGAACTCAGCAATGATGTTATAGAAGTAGCGAAGTAAACTTCCCTGACTGATGAACGATGCCCAAATAATTCGATTCTAGCTGTAATTTTAGTTGTTTTCCCTTGCACGAAACGCTTTTCAGCATCAGATGGAAGGCGCCAGACAAGGCGTACGCAAGTGAGTTGACAATGCAGCCGTCTTATGCATGCTTGAAAAAAAAAAATGCCCTGCTGAACAAGTTTGTTGATAAAACGTGGCCGGGTCGCGTTATGTAACAGGTGGACGTCCTTGAGTATTTGCCCGGAGCACCAGGAAAAGATTGCGGAATTCCTGTTCGACGTGTTCTCTCTTGTTTATACTATATCACTTTCTGAGAACCGCAATGTCGCAGGCGCTTCGTTCGATAAAAAGAAAGCTGAAAAAGATGGCGGCTCTGGGCGTCAAATGTCGTCTGCCACAGCTGCAGACAGCCGATGTGTGTAACGATCAGACGATGCGGCTGTCTGCTAGTTTCAATGTCAGAGACTGTTATGCCGATTCCGAAGCATATGATATTTCATTCTCATATGACCGGAACGACTGGTATATTGTTTCCTACTATACTTTTTATATTTCGTTTAGCGTTGGTAGGTACGTTGACATGTTCCCAGAAACAAAAGAGAGAAAAGGAAAATATGCCAGACAAATTACTGAAGCCTTAGAACAAGCATTATCAAACGTTTCGCTATCAAATTTTTGTTTGGAAAATTGTATCTTTATGTTTATGAAACTACATTTGCCGATAGTGCGAGAAAAAATCGCTCTGGAATGTGTCCTCTGTCGACATGCGCGCGTTTTGAACCATAGCTTTTCTGTGTATACAACAACAACAAGAACAACAACAATAATAATAATCAATTTAGAGATTGTTAATTAAACAACATGTCTCATATTGAACATGAAAAATTATCACCCAGTTTAAATTTATAGGGTGCAATAAATTTACACTATTTCAAGCCCGAAATTCCACCATACACTACAAATTCCACATCCGTCGCTGCTCCTCGGCAAAAGTTTGCAACAAGCAGTTTCGGAATCGTTTTCGAGCGCTGTTCAAACTTACGTGGAGTTCGTCCTTCTTGGACATTTTCGCCTGCGTCCGAGACGTTGATGAGTCGAATGCGGAAAGCGGTCAGCTCTAGTATTGACTTTCTAGTGTTGATTGCGGGCACAGGCGACTTCTCTTATCTGGTATAATCTTTCGGGGTTAGCCTCAAGTTTCATTCTGTCCCGAGAAGCGATCCCGTCAAGCAAGCGGCAGAGTGTGCCTAGATGTAAGAGTGATTTCAACTACTGGATGGGATTCACGTGGTTTATGGGCCGCCTTTGCATTACAAGCTGCAAGGAGGAGACCCAATATGCCCAAAACGACTTCGAGCTTTGCAGCGCCTCGCTGTTCGGTATCTTTCTTGCCACGCGCAAGCTCACGCATGCGCATGAGCAACCAATTTGCGCGGGAGGCAAACGCTGTTGATGGTTTGAGTTGCCCTCTCTCTTAGATCTAGACTCTCTGAAGCGGCCAGACGCAGCCTGGCGCCCTCAAACGAGCGCGAAACGATATCACGTGAACAAACATGGCACCCACGAAAAACATCACGTGATCAAGTATGGCGTCCGCCAGGCATCTCCGTACGAGGACATGCTAATCGGGTCTTGGATGACATTCTCATGTTCAAACGGTAAGACGACACCAAATATATTCGTCGATTTCTGGTGTAGCCGCGTATAAGGAAGCTTCCACGCTCCCCCGCGCCGCTTTAGGTATTGTTCTTCGAGATAGTAGCGACGCTCGGAATATTTTCGTGTCGTCGCTGCGTAACCAAGCTTGAGCCCGTTCGTCGGCCGAGGCTACTCTTTCTTTTTCTTTTTTCACCGAATATTTGCGGAGTTCCCGGCGTGTCATTGCTGACCCAGTTTTTGCTTTGACGCTCCGAGAATCGTTTTGCCTAATTGGGGTGTCGTTTAATATGTTGCGTTCTCTAATAAGAGTAAGCCCCTGCCGCGGTTCGAGGGGAGCAGCTGCTTTTGGTAACGTAGCAGAGCGAGCTGAGCGGAGCTCGGTTGGCGCGCTTGCAAGTAAACAAAACTGATATGTTTGTGCCTCTTAAAGTGTCTCACCGAAGCTGTGACACATCCCCGGTGAGCTCATCTTCAAAACTAATTTTCCGGGCACGGGATCCCTAATCGAAGCGATAGCACCCCAAAATAAACTGTTTAAAACTGAGTTGCCCGTTTTGTTTAAACAGTTTTTTTTTTGTATGTGTGTTTCTGGGCGGTGCCACAAGAAGAAGAGTAAGGAAAGGATATCGCACATTTAAGGCTTTCTGCTCGTTCGGTTTGGCTTGAAACTTTGAACTCTCAAACTTTGTATCGCACGTCAGTGTGGCCTTGCGATCTTGCCTATATAACGTAGTCTGAAAAATGACATAATTCAACACGAATTACTAGTCACATTGCGTGTACAGAAGCCTGCAAAAAATATTTAATATATTTTTTTTTAAGTTAGAAATATTACATTTTTAGAGCCCTGTATGGTACGTGGAATGAAGTATACTGCCAAAAGCTACACATTTTTTGCCTTTTTTTGGGTGTTATTGATGTTCCCGAAGTTGTGCTGAGCTCACAGATGTCGCACATGTGAGCCTGCTTTTGTTTGTGTACTGACTTGCGAACGTATCTGATGATATGCGCTGTTGCTAGCTTTTAGAACACTTCTCACATCACAGCGCGACAAAAAAGAAAAAAAGATAAGGCAGACAATTCCATCGTATACACAACAAAGAATTCTCTGTGAGATAACCATTATCTGCCTGATTTTTCTGGCTCACGAGATCACAAAACAACAATGAGCTTGAAGCTGCCAAGTCTCTGCAATGTGAAGGCACCTCTCCCAGTGCATGTACTCTTGCAAAAAAAAAAGAATAGAAAAAGAAACGCTGTCTTGGAAAGTGGTGTTGAGTTGGCATTCTTACTGCGCTTCTGCCGAGAGTTTTATGAGGAGTCTGACATCTGCACTGTTAACAAATGTCGGGAGATTTGAGGTGTTCCCGTGACCTTCACGTAACCTGCCTCATAAAATTGTTCAGAAGGTCTGACCTAGGCATTTAGTAGGCAGGTGCGACGTGTGTTGTTTTTATAATTTATGCTCTACTCTATCTATAATTATAATTTGGAAATTCGAAATTGGCAGCATGTGATCGGAATGTTTGCACATGTGAGACATCATGCCCCAATGTGAGGTTGCTTGCGGCAGTCAATCTACAATATAATATTGACATCCTTTGTTGCCCTTTATTTATCCTCATGCATTTGTGCAGTCTCTGTTGTTTCATAGTCGGTCACTAAAATTGAGGATGCGACAGCTTTGCGCATAACATTGATAGCGAGATTGACATCTTTTATTATTACTTTTTTTGTTCAATGTTGTGTTATTCCCTTTTGGCTCAGAGACTTTATTATAGTACTTTGGACATGTAGGGTAAATTTGGTCGTGCTGTAGAACTATATTTGCCATTGTTACTTACTGAGATACGTCCATTTCCTTGGTTGTATTTGGATTAAAAAGATTGGTAGATTTTTTTTAATAATGCACAATAGAAGGGGCTATTATTGACACCGCAAAACAATTTTGCAACCTAGTTTCATAGCTATCTGTTTTGGCTGCCAAACGCTGAGAAATTTTGGAGTGGTCATAGAAATGGCTGTGCCTACCCTCACGTCTTTGTGCTTTGGCTTGGAGCTACGGCAGCACTAAGTGACCGAGATACAAGGGCCTCATCAAAGCTATGCGAGTGCGTGTGACAAAAGACTTGTTAGCAAGAAAGATGACATTGTTTTCCTTCTTGCTGGCAAGCATTCTTTTTGACATAAATGACACATGCATCCACAATGTCATTTCTTGTTTTGACAATATTTGTCTTGTGTGGACGTTGGCTCATAAAATGTTGTCATTCTCTTTTATATTTCGATCCAGGTTACGTCATGTTCTCAGACTTCTTCATTTTATCATCACCGTTAGTGTCACATTTTCAACAAGTTTAAGCTTTCTGCGATGCATAGTTAATTTACGTGGGCCGAAAAACAAGATTTTCTTTTCGAACAAACACTCATTATGTCAGATACAAGATATTTTACCTCTTCTATGTGCCTGATTCGAAACCTTTCAAGACCAAGAAAGCAAATAATTTTAGTCAATACAAGTTTGTTGTGTGCAAGGGCGGACGCAGGTATTTCCAGAGGGGCGGTCAGGTGTCGGTCAGCGTATCATATACTTACACTCCACCCGTTTCCACGCCCTAAATTTTTACACATGCAGAATTCAAGAGGGGGTCAGGGCATCCGGACCCTCCCTCTGAATCTGCCACTGTTTGCGTTGAGGTTTAGGACAGCGGGAAGTTAGTCTGCCCTGAAAACGGCACTTGGTGGCCCTGCTGTAGACGACCAGTTTAGCCAGTGCGGTACGACCGCTAACCTAGGTCCTTCAAGGGCACCACGCAGTAGTGATTACATAACTGCACGCCGGCATACTGCTTATCTTAATCAAGATGGGCAGGGGTGGAGTTCCAGGAACGACCCCTGGGTTCCGCAGCACAAGCTTTTGCGTCCCATTCTCTGAGCTGCACTGCACTGACACACTTGTCCATCATAACCCCCAACTCCTGGCTAGTTGTTTCGCTCGTTTAGATGTTGCTTATGCAGACATATCTCATTAGTATGGACTGGGGATGAACTGAGTAAATATATGTGCTTTTGTCTCGTTATATTTGGCGACTCACATTATGTAAAAAATTTTGGGGAGTGGTGTTTTCAATATTAACGAGACCTCACAGTGTAGACGTCAAGCTTAAAGAGGAAAGAAAAGATAAACCCTTTCCAATTTATCCTAATGTCAACAACCATCTTCTTCATACTGTAGCACTGAGAAAGTGGAATTAGTTAACTCTTTCCTGACTGCACCCATAGGCCATTGATCACCGGTGATCAATGGTTTGCAAGTGCCATCAAGAAATTAAATTTAGGGTGGAGAATTATGTTCGACAATCTCATAGATAGCCGAAGAACTCTAGTTTTGGTTTCAACGTGAGTTTGAGGTTTATCACAAGCTGGTGGGTTGTCAAAAATAGTCCTGGGAGCAGTGGTTGCACTTGTTTAGCACGACTAACTTCTTGTGTCAGTCTTTGTAACAAAAATGGCATTATTTACATAATTCAGCTGTATTGTAGCACATTTTTTAGACCTCAAGAGCTCTGGGCACACTTTAAATTATGTTATAGGCATCACTTAACAGATGTTTGTCGGTAAGTATCACTATAATTTTCAATACTGTCGTGAGCCAGCATGCACTTTCTATGTTCCCGACAAGGTGGACAAAAAGGTTTAATATGAAAAAACTGCAATCAAGGACATGACAAGACCAGCGTAGGACACAAAGAAAGCATTTTGCTGGGGATGTGAGGTGAACCATCTCTGTTTAACCAATGTAAGCATTCCTTCATTGAAAAGCACACGTGTTACGAAGGCTAACTCCTTGACGAACCAAAAATAGACAACGTCAATTAGAGTACACTAACTTTTTGAAGTAATGGCTGTGGGGCACACTTTGTATATTCGGAATTTTTCTTATTTGCCGTTTAATTTGACATAGCTGTAGAAGTTTCGGCGTTCATATTCCTTTTGCACATACATTGTATTTTCAAAAATTAAATTTTAACATCCTTTTCTTACATTGTACCAACCTCTGTTTCTTTTGAAAGAACAACTAATTGGCCCCATTTTGATATGTTATATTTAAAATTCCGCGTTTTCAATTTTATTTTTTCAAAATTTGGTGTACTTTTTTGGTGTTTATTTTAAAATTTAATTTTCGTTTTTTTTTTCGGTGTATATTTATTCCCAAAAACGTTTACCGTTTTTTTTGGTGAATATGAAAGAAACACCATCGGACACCGGATCAGATGATCCTTGTAGCTGTGATGTTTGTGATCACTCAAAGAATAACGACACATACACATACGTTGTCTTCGCTGCAAGTTCCGTCAGGACACACCTCAAAATCGCGGAATTCGCGGGCATAATCTTTAGCGCGCTTCTTTTTCCTTCCCATTCTGACGACGTGACCGTCCGAGGTGATGACTGCACAGAAACCAACGGAATGGCAAAAAAATAAATATATATCCATTGTAATGATGTTTAAACCACAGAGAAGTTTGAGAGAGGGTGCTAAGAAAGGTATTAACGGCTTTCCTCTATGTCCTCTGAAGTGCATGAAGCGAAAAACCTTAAACTAGCCCACATCCAAACTTTTTTTACGACCGGGAATTTCGCGGGTCATATGTCCCGCGAAGGCCAATCCAAGACCTTTTTGCTGTATGTTGAACCTTGGAAGAGGGCAATCACGAAGACGTCACACAATGTCGAACCTTGCAAAGCCCTCTCTCTTCTCCTCCCTCCTCCACCCACCTCGACGCAACCCTAAAAACTGACCTTTTTTCGGTTAAAACCGAATTTTAGAAAACAGATTAGATGTATTTTGATCGGTTTTTATCGGTTTAAACCGAAATGCCGAACCTACAAACTGACCTTTTTCGGTTAAAACCGAATTTTTGAAAATTGATTTGGTGTACTTTTATCGGTTTTTATCGGCTTAAACCGAAAACTCCGAACCCTAGTTATATTGAGCCATACGCAAGTTAGTTAGGAAAATAAAAGCGTTTGAACGGATCCCTCGAAAATTGCTACTTTTTCCATGGTCGGGACAGAGTTAGTAGGAGCTTGAAGAAGCATAATAGCAGCCTATACGAATGGTGTTGTAGTCTATTAGAGAGGTGTTGCAAGGATGTTGTAGTAGCTTTCCCAAGAACACTAAAAGATTAAGGTGTTCCCTTAGATATCTCATGGTCGCTTTGTTTAAATAATCTGCAGCACGAGGTATACTGTTTATAAATAGAAAGAACATGTTTCCTGGCTTGTTGGGCTTGTCGGAAGATTCACCTTAGCGGTGTCGGCCTCCGAAAATCTACAGCGTAATTGTTACCGCCTCAAAGAAGGAGGGCCACCTTTTGCAACAAGCGTAGCCTGGTGGGTGGGCTCCATCTTTGGGTGTTGAAATTGGGAGGCAGTGGAGCATGCCCGCTTCCCGGCACTGCCCAGCCGACCGCGTAATGCAGTCTGCTCAGACGTCAAAGGTGCCTGTCGTCTCCGTCGTCTCCGGACCGGTCAGGTACGGTATCCGGCCGTATCTTCGGCGGTGTGGGGCCGCTCGGGTTCTTTATTATTGTGGATAATTTGCCATATTACCTTGGACTTCCGCTTCTACATGTAAGAGGCTTTCATCCACGCACATTCCTATTATGATGTGCGTTACGCCACTACGCATGTTGTCATCTTTGTTGCATTGTTTCCTGTCAGCTGGGTTTTATGTTATGCTACGGGAATGGGGTTACCCTACCTTTTTGCATCTGCCCATCTCGCGCCACGTGCGTCGTGGGAAATCCCAAGGCCTCCTTTCTGTCCCTTGCAACACCGTGTTTGCTGGTTGCTTGTGCGCTCAAAAGATGAGTTTTATCCTTTCGTCTGTTTGTGGTGCTCTGCCGTGAAATGTTTTTCTCACTTTGGCCATACGAGTGAGGCTAAACTCTTCCTGTCTTTAAAGCAAGTAAAAGGACACCTATTTCTATTTTGACATGGTGGCTTTCATAAAAGAGAGAGAAAGATTGCTTGTCGCTTTTCTTCCCACCTGCATTTCTTTGAAATGAATGAGCAGTTGAATGTGTGCAACACAGCTGGGGGCATTCACGAAGTTTTTTTTTTAAGCATTTGAGTTCCAGAAGTAACGGGTAAAAAAAGGACAATACCCTGTAGCCAGTAACCTCTTCCAACACTGGACCTACAACGGTAAATTTGCGGTGATGTCCGGATGATATAATCTTATGATGTAGGTGGACCATCGGGTTCCCCTAGCCAGTTTCCATTTCATGGTCTCTATAATTATGCAACTTCATCTGCTCATATATTTTGTAATGTTTATATTTATACAATGTTCGGTCTGTTTAGGCAGTTCCTGGCAGTCAGTCGACATGCCATCGTATTGTAAAACTACCGTCGGCACCCATATCGTGACTTCTCGATTAATGTAATTGTTTTAACTCAAACATAGCTTTCGAGCGTTGTTCATGATAATGAAATATGTTCCCGTGTTTAGAGTTATAAAGTTTTATCGTTGTGACAAAGTATAGATAGACGGGGGGGGGGGGTAAGTTTATTTGCAGTAAATAAATATTTTGAATGTGTTCATGTGGGTATTGTTACCCCACTGAAACTGTTTTATGCGCATTTATGCTGCGCCCATAAAAATGTTATTGTCTGCGCTTGCTGAAGTCCCCCCAATGCATCTGCAACTGTTTTGCACAAAATGACCCAATGCTTTATTAAAATGTTTTCTAGAGTTCTTGCACCCATTTAAAACGGAGGTTCGGGCAAGTTGGTTGTTCATGACTGACAAGGAAACAGCGCACCCTCAAAACAAGCACTCTAAAGTTTTCATGCACACAAAAGAAAGAGCCACTTACACAGCGCTGACTGACAACTCTTAGTTATATTTACAATTTTCGTTTTCGTCTTTCTTCGTGGACTAGGGTTTCTATGGCGAAAAATTGCCCTTTTCTTCTTCCTTCTTTTTCCTGTGTTTTTGTTATAGGATGCTAAACCATAAAATTATTGTAAGGCTAAGTACTCTAGTTCTTTTTGGATAATATTATGGAAGGAGTGCTGACACATCTCTCCTCTTGTCTGGCAATGTTCTCTGCTTCCATAATTTCTCTTGTTAGCTTGTTGTAGTTCCTGCCTAACACTGTGCATTTCTCCAGGTGCGCTGAGCAGCCACAGTCTCGACAGTGAATTCCCAGGTGTCTGGAGTTTTTGTTGGTGATAGCGCAGTTGTGCTCACGAAGGCGATCGTTGACGCACCGACCGGTCTGTCCCATGTAGTGTCGTCCACAGGATAGAGGGAAGGAGTAGACCACCTTTTCAATACACTGTACGAAGTTGTTTTTATGTTTCTTCGCGCACCTGACTGTGGTTCTTGTGGGTGTATTTACTCTCTTGCACAAGCTATGAAGTTTGTTAGGGGCTGAGAAGACGATTTCCAGGTTCACTCTATGAGCTATTTTCTTTAGACCGTGGGAAAAGTCTTCACCTTCTTCCATGAGCATCAGGGCCGAAAAAATCTCTTTCTTTGTGTGCATGAAAACTTCAGAGTGCTTGTTTTGAGGGTGCGCTGTTTCCTTGTCAGTCATGCACCCATGTTTCAACTAGATGACTTCAACTTTTCTCTTATCGATTGGTCTGGTCCTTTCCCAACAACTAGTTGCAATTCTTCTGTCTACTCCAATTTGCTCAGTCTTTTGTTCAGACTTTCATTCTTTGCAACTTGCTAAAGCCGCTCTTATCATTGACATACAGCCCCTGTGTTAGATCTTATTCTCTCCACCAACTTGCATCTCGCCTCTTGCATAACATACTTATGACAAGTTAGCAATCACTCACTTCTATACTTCAACTAGCTGGCTTCCTTGAATTTTTGCTTAAATTTTCAGAATGCTTCGTTGAAACTAATTGCAGTATGTTTTATAATGAATTCACTCTTAACTTGTTTATACCTTATGAGCATATCAATTCTAACCCATTGTCTCCTTGGCTCATTGTAACGATTAGATTCTTTGGTCATAAAAGCAATCACTTTTTCCGTTTTGCAAAATTATCCGACTGTGCTGCCCATTGGGAAGCATATACCGTGCCGCAGATGTTAATGAAACAGCTATCAAAAGAGGCCAAGGAAAATTTTTTAATGTGACACTACCTTTTATGTTATCTAGTAGTATGAAACAACTTTTAAAGTGTTATGAGCAGAATCTAAAGGACTGTCCTCTCACTCGCTGAGAATAATGGTATCGTTATCCCAAGAGGTTGCTATGCGTTTCTTTTCTTAATAATGCATTTCGGAAAGCATTTTAAAATGTTGAAGTCTCCAGTTACCATAGGTGACTTATTGTGACTTGTTATTTCAATGGATCTGCTTGTTATTTATTATGGTCAGTTAGTTGAACTGATTGATGATCTGAAAATACCTTTATCTGGTGTCGACAATATTACCTCTATATTTCTTAAAAATACTAAAATTCGCATCTTAATTTCATTTTTTAAGATTTCTGAATATTTTCTTGCTTTTGGTGTCTCACCTGAAGGGTTGAAAATAAGGAAATTGGATTCATCTTGCAAATGTGATGCTAAACATAGTTCTTCTGTCTACTGGTTAACTTTCCTTAGTCAGTACGCCCTAGGAATGATTAGAGCAAACAGCATTTTTTTTTATAAAACTTTGTCAGTTATTTTGAGGCTCAACGTGTGAGTTTCACTATACCCTGTTGCAGGTTCAGAAAAGCAGAACAAGCTGCTCTCTTAAAGCCCTCCACTTTTTCCACCAGAGTGAACATAGGAGAGGAGGCAAGTCCCCCTCTCCTCCTCTCCAGCATTCATTCTCCTGAAGTGGAAAGAGTGAAGGGCTTTGCAAGGGGAGATTGTGCTGCTTTTCTTAACCTGCAACAGGGTATAATGGTCGACTTTCCATACCAGACCATAAATTCCAAATTGACTGCGTCCTGGATTTTTGCAGACTTTGATGAAGTTGCTCACAAGCATTTACTTTTCAAACTTGGTCAGGTTAACTTTGATCCTGGTGGGCTGTCCTGACTTAAAGGATTCTAACTAATCATCTTTTCGTTTTAATGTTTACTTTGTAATAATGTTTACTTTGTTAATGGCTTCTATTATTTTATATGCGCTGTTACTTCCGTCATTTCCCAAGTGTCTGTAATAGGGACCTTGTTCTTTGTAACTGTAAATAACTCGCCAATTTGGGCTTCTTCACCGAATAGTCTATTTCCTGATGACTGCGTAATTTATTGTGAGGTTAGTGGTATTTCTGACGCCATACTTCTTCAAAGTGACTTACGTTCGGTAGCGGAATGGTGGGGCTTATGACAGATGCTTCTTAACATTAACAAATGTAACGAGAATCTCGCGTCATACGCTTGATATTTGCCTTACTCGCTTTCTGACAGTCCTCTGCAGTTTGTAACCCGCTAGAAGTAATTTGGTGTTCATATAACTTCTTACGATACACAGAAAAGTCATACTGATCACATTTATTGCTAGCACAATTCAATGCTTGCATATTTAAGCACTTTTACTTTAGCACGGATGTCTTTAGAGCTACTATTTTATAATTGAAATATGTGGATGTTCTGAAACTGCCGAAAGACAAAGTTTCTGGCGGTGCCGGGATTCAAACTCAAGGTGTTGAACTCTTTGTTCATTCTAAACTAGATTATATGGCAGGATTCAGGCATTCAGCTCTCGCAACGCTTGTGGGTGACTTCGAAGCCTTACAAAAATGTGTAACTCTCACCCAGTTGATAGTAAATGCTTGTCCTGTCCATATCTTCATTCTGTCCCTGTCCTTTGTGCTTTTGTATTAAAGATATTGAATACATTTCATATTCTCTAAATATGAAATGAAATTTCGGAGGATATCTAATTCATCCCTTCCCTCTCTTTGATTACGTTAAAAAAATATTAAGTTTTTTTTTATTAAAATTTATTGTTCCAACACTTTATTGAAACACACACTAATGCTAAGCCCCCGTTCATTTCTCCAGGTGTAGGTCATCAATTTAAAGTTGGAATTCCTCATTGTGCTTACATTAACACATTCGTTCCTAGAACGTCTACCGGGCAGGACCACTTTCCCACACTTTTAGTAAGTATACCGTCAAATGGCTTCCTTAAAGAAGCATTGACTACTTACTTTCCCTAATAATATGCCTTTCTGTCTATTTTCTAACCTGATCTTATTATGTTTTTATTTCTTCATATTTTGTTTATTTTTGTGTTTGGTTACCAAGTCTTCCTCCCGTATTTTGTTTTACTCTTACTACTGATTTTTGCATCACTCCCTCTACACTGCCCCTGGGGCCTGAGGGTACAGTAATAAGTAAATAAAAAAAATATAGAAGTGTCAACTCTTTCTTTGAGCGTGCCTACCTATTAGGGATTCGTTCTTATGTCGAATTTTTGTGAATGTGAACATGCTCACACAAAATGGGTAGCGAGAAGGAGGCAGCATATACAACACAACGGGAGAGGCATACATTCATAATTTTCTCTGCTCAAAGGGACCTTGTTCATTACAAAATATTATGTATATTAGGTTTGTCATGTACTGTCGGAAATGGCTCGTGCCCCGATAGCTTACACCTACATAACAGTTGTACTACAAAAGAAACAAGTCATTTTGAAATGAAAGTTTGAATGAATCATTGTTGACACATAATTAGTCCATTTAATCTGAGGTTACAATTTACCGAACTGTTTATACAGTGGTCACCTTCACCTCTTTTATGAAAACAACCTTTGCCATTGCAGGTTCGTTAATGCTGCAATTAGCAGTGTAATAGCACAGTATTTTCCAGACTTTACATGTTTAACAGTTAAATTTTACTCGGTGCAGACTATCTACAGGTGCGGAATCGACAAGGATTTGTTTTTTTCTAGATTCTTCGCTGTGCCAAGACGCAAAGGATTGTATAAATAGCAGAGTGGATTAATGCTCATTTATGCATGATACAAGCTTCTTTGTGAGCTAATACAGCAGGCATTTGTCAAGGTGTACTGTGTACAATAATTTTTACGTCCAGATTAGGTACTAAGTGCGGACTATGCACTAAATGCAGATTATTCACCGGGTGGTGACTGTCTAAGCAAAATCTTTTATTTTCACCCCAAGTCAACTTCTGCGGATTATACACCGGTTACAGACTATAGACCTAAAAATTCAGCAATTCTGTCTTATTTGTATGAAAATTGTTAACAATTACCACCTCGAACACCATTTATATCAGAAATGCTGTGCAGTAGGGGATGCTATACTCACTTGGGAGTGGAAGATGCCCCAGTGGTAATTCTCCGTAAGATTTAACGGAGAATTAGGTGACTCTATTACTATGGGTGCAATAATCTCTTTGACCAAGCCCACAGTTGGTACCGTTCTCGCAATTTTATTGCCATGGCTTCCGGCGGTACTAAGCAGTTCCAACTCTGGGTCCTGTTGCTTCACACCTCTCATCACAACTGCGCAGGGGAGTCTGAGGATTAATTTTTTTCTAAGAGGGACCTTCAGTGTCCTCGGTATGTTTGCCTTTTTGTTTGTGCAGCCTTGTTCTGCGAATGTAGTGTGAAATTGGTGTCATTTGTTTATGTACTGCATGTTTTTCAATTTCTTCAATCATCTGTTCTTGGTACGTTTCGGGCGACCTTTATATTGACTTTTGAATGCAGCTTACATTTCCTGGTTTGCATGCAATTGGAGCATTGGCATGAAATTTAGTATAGGGTTGTTTTAAACAATGACCAATCTTTTTTTGATTGTCACATTTTTTTGTGCAATGGATGAATGAAAGAAATCACTGTGGCTTTATTGTCCGTCGGAGCACAGATTTTCTGTCAATAGTGAAATGGGAAACTGGAGTATTTTGGCGATGTACCTAGCGCACGTGTGATAATGTGGGAAATATATGTATAACTGTTGTAAGGAATAAATTCTGATCAATAACTGGGTCTTGCTTGAAAGGTGAAACATTGCCAGCACACTTTTCATGGGAAGCCGTGCCAGTCACATTCTATTGTACGAGGTGTAAAGGTGACGGAACTTGTGAAGAGCAGTAATTTCTAGAATTAAGTCATTAATTGTTCTTTTAGCCTATCAGGCAGCAAGCATCAGGCCATCAGTGTTTTTTAGTTGAGTTTCAGGTCCCAAAATTGTCAGATTTCATAGTTTGCAAAAATATATTTTGCAATTTGTTCTTTTTTTAAATATTGACCGTAGGGGTTCTCAAACCCCGGCACAAAAGCACTGGCACTAACTGATATTGAAATATGGAGACAGAGAAGTGGTTTAAGAGCGAAGATGAAGTGTAGCTGTTCAGTCCCTTTGCATTCAGACCAGGCAAGGTGATGACACAATGATGCCGCCGAGTGGTTTCGCTCGTAAGCAGGCCAGTGTTGGCACTGATGAGTAACTTGGTCAGGCAGGTCATGTCACAAATGCCTCAAGATGCGTATCGAGCTGGCTGCTTTTGGGTTACACAGCAAACCATTCAAAATACAAATGTGACATCATAATTTGTGATTATTCATTTTCTTAAGTAATTAAGGTTTGAATGGGGTATGTACATTTATACTTTTGTTTCAGTATCTCTTCGAGCAATCTTCAGATTTTTCTTCAATGTCGAAGGTCTCCGAGTAATGCCATATCAGTGAGGAGCTTATTCCGTGCCACTGTAGCCTTAGATGCCGCTGTGCCATTAAACACCTGATTGTTGTCTTTTTCTTCTGTGCCCAGAAAATCCTTGTGCTGGAACTCGGAGGAGGTTCCAGCCAAGCAGAGCTGCCCTGCCATGAGTGAAGCAGATGCCAAGTCTTGCTGCAGTGTCGCCAGTGCCTGTCCCCGGAGCAGGATGGACGTCGTCTGTGTCATTGATCTGGTGACGACATCTCCCACTTATCGGCAGCTTGAGCGTCGTCCGCACGAGTTAGAGCTTGCTCGGGCCAAACAAAGGGTGTCATTAGGTTCCTAATGTCACCCTTTGTTTCCTCGACTTTCCTACCAAGGAATCCTCAAATTGGGTCTCTGGCAGGGTGCTCCAGTGCTTCGGAAAGTGGTGGATTGCTATGCTGACAGGTGTGTGAAAGGGTGTTGGACTCAACGTGCCCTGACATTTTGGAATGATGTGCGCAGGTGACTGGTAGCGGTTCCAGCATGGGGCGCCTCGCACAGAGGAAGGCGGCCTACGAGGAAGTGCAGAAGGCCTCCCGCTGCGTTGGAGCAGACCTGCACGAGCTGCCGTTCAAGAAGCTGGACTTTGGAGAGACCAAGGTCCTGGACCTTTTCTACAATGCCGACGTCGCAGTGGTGGATGTTTCGATTCAGGTTCGTGCATCAGATCTAGGTCGCAGTCTGGTGACCCTTAATGCCTCATTCACACTGGTGGTCGAACCGCGACTGGGAGGCGGTTGTGAATGCGGTTGCTTAAAGATTCAATGCAAATTCATGTGCATTTGATGATGCAAGTGAGCGGACCTGCTCTGCGGTTGCAATTTGAGCGCCAGTGTGAATGCAGCATAAGGCTGGCTTGAACTTGGCATTTGGGCATGATCGACTGCATTATGATGGCTTGCGACCTCTTACGACGAGCGGACACACTGGCGCCATCTATCAGGTAGCTCTGGAAACATTTCCTATCTGTGTTGAGCCAGAGGAATATTTTGCAGTATTTGTGAGGTTACTTCTATGCCACGGTCTATGATAAATAGTTGCTGCTGTCAGAATTATTTCAAGCCTATAGTGAAAGATTGATGCATAAAAAAAGTGAGGAAACATACAGAGATTGGAAGTGTTTCTGATAGATGGTGCCAGCCAGTGGCGGATCCAAGGGGGGGGGCGAGTGGGCGGCCGCCCCCCCCAAACAAAGTCGACCTCCCTCCCTCCGCCCTTCTCGGAGGGAAATTTGACATGGGCGGACCCCCCTTGCACAAGAGAAAATGGGAGAATAGTATCCTTAAAATTTTCCGCCCCCCAAAACGGAGTTCTGGATCCGCCCCTGGTGCCAGCGTTGTTGTAAGCAGTCAATCACGTTCGAACACGAATGTGTGAATTAGCCTTTAGAATACATGCAGTAAAAATGCCATGGTCAAATACGAGTTTAGGATGCGCTAGATGCTCCTTCCACACCCTTGATTACTGCCGGCCGCTGTTCCCCCACACTGTGCAAATAGTTTGCTGCAGAGGCACACGTCGTGTCGACGTCGCTTGACTCGTCGTGCCTACTAGCCTTTTTTGATTGGCTTGTGGAGTGATCCAATGCCATGGCTGCTACATGGTGATGTTTATGTGGTGCACTTTTAACTTGTACGACTTTAGCATTCCGTATGGTAAGTGTTTTGCGTCGAAGTTTGTTCTGCACGGCAACACGTATACTTGCGAACGACAGGTGGATCGCAGCTTTTTCAGGCTTTTTTCATGCAGATTCAGTTTCATTTAAGGATATTAAATCATACAAACTGGGAGTCTTACCATGATATTTCTGCGATATAGCTATTGCATTTAATGGGACTCTCCGTTCAATCTGTCTTCTCTTAGGGTTTTCGGTCCCATTTTTAATAGCATTTTTGGGCAGGAGGGGTTTCTATCTCTAATATTAGACTGGAAGGTTGGCATCTGGTTCTAGCATAGATGTTGAAGTAAAAACAACTACTGTAGGCTTGCGATAATTCAAACTCGGATATTTCATGGTTTTAATTAATTCAAACAAATTTCAAAATTTTGGTTGCCCCTCGTATGTTTCTAATCTATTTATAAACCGCTTAAGTCAAACGGTGTTTCCGTGTAATTTTAACTCTTTGCTCTTGTGGCCCCGTTGAGTGCGCTTCTTTCCGAGCACCGTTGCATTACAGAGAGGCAACACCCGCGGAGCTTGCTTTTGCGGGTACTGCTTCCCTGCAGTGCACCGGTGCTGGGTGAGAAACACACTCAATGGGGCTCAAGCTGGGAGCACATGAGCTATGAAAAGGGGCACCACGCAGAAATTTCCGTATAGCAACTTGCACGGACGCTGTAACGTGGCGGCATGGTATGGGTTCATGTCACAGTGCCCGCGCAAGTTGCTATGAAAACTTCTGCACTGTGCCCTTTTTCATAGCTAATGTGTCCCCGCTTAATAGTTGACATTAGATAACTTCTTGGCCTGATGAACAAACTTAATTTTGTTTTGAGTTGTCATGTGTAGTCTAAACAGTCCACAATGAACAATATTTTTGAGGGATAAATAAACTTGTGATACATTTCACAAATATTTCTCGTGTGGCATACCTGCTTATGATCAGTAGGCTTATGTAGGGGAAATCATCAAATATCTGCTTTGTACATGTAGCTAGTAAGGTCACTACAGCACTCGGGGGGAGGTTTGTCATGGCGGGCCACAAGAGAGGGGTGGGGTCGGGAGAGAGGTGCGGTGGGCCATGAGAGCAGAGGGGGGGGGGCGGTGGGGTTGTTGCGGCTGGCTATTGCCCCGGGTGCCACTGTCAACGCCATTCATTTGGCAAATTATAATTTTATCTTTTATCATATTTAGATGAATTTCTGACAATTCAAACAAAATTTGTGGCTTACTGGAGTTTGAATCAATGAGAGTCTACTGTATACATGCAATGGTGAGCTTTGTAAAACTCAGTATGAATTGAAAGTTGGCAAGATTTATAGTGTTCTCATTTGTGCATTGCTGAAAGAAACTTTACTGCTATAAGAAGTTCTTCCATGGCACACCTCCAAAAAGGCCTTTAAATCTCCAATCTCTTGAATGGCTGATGAGCATTATAGACCCCAGATCAGCAGTCACACTTCACTGGTTAAACTGCCCATTTACAATGGAGACATCAGGTGCCAGCTTGAAGCTGTCTGACTTTCTGACTTTTTTAAACTCAGCTTGAGTGTGCTTCTTTTAGCCTTGTGTCCATCTGTGTAATTTTCTGTGGTTCCTCAGATTGCATAGACATACATAAGCACGGTGTTTTTCTAGCAGATGAACGTATTCCCCTCTTGCCCTGTATGCAGGACCAGCGGAATCCCCTTTTCTACCACCTGGGAGTGCGGGAGAGCTTTGGTATGAAGCAGAACATGATCCTCTACAACGACCACACTCCCGGGGAAGCATACTCTATCAAGGTCAGCTCCGGCGTTTTCAGCTTGACAGCGGTCAACTTGCTTGCTTCAGTATGTCTTAAAGCATAAAATGCTTTATAACAGGAGCCCTTACACCCAGGAAGGTGTTCGTGCATGCATGCATGCTCCATGGCAGGGCGTGTCAGCACAACCGGTCAACAACCTGTCCTTTCCGGGTGTAGCTTGACATTTTGTCATGTGACCATGTCGCGCAATGTCACGTGACATCACGTTTCAGCGTCTTCCAAAGCCTCATGTGCAGGCATGGTTTTACCAATTGGCCGTAGAAAGCTAAAGCCAGTCTATGGTCAATGGGCGAATGGGGAGGAAATGGGTCTGATCATGGTTTACTTTCTTGTTGGGTTTTCAGGGAACATCAATAACACAAGGGCATAGCTAGAGAAGTTACTTAAGGTCTGTTCACACGATGCATCTTTTAGGCGTGCTACAGTTTCGTGACACTCAAGTTTCGCGAAATGTGCTCGTTCACACGTACCGCTTCACGTGCAACAACGATGACGTTTAGACTCGCGAAAACAGTTTCGGTGTTGACCATAATGTGGCGCTTCAGTTGAAAGCCAACCACACAGGCAAAATTAAGTGCCGTAGCTAACAAAATGACTTTTTGAGATTTATCGAAACCACTGCCATCCGGACCACCCAGTATTTCGGAACGTGACACACACACACCGATGCACCGTTTTGAGTGAGCTCCGAATCAGATCGCTATTTATCTGGGGACCTGCTTTGCGCGTTTTATGCAGTCAATTCACTTTAATTTTTTTTCTCACATACTGCACTACTTGGAGCGATCTCGCATGTGCGCAAAGCCGATTGAGGCGGGAACCTGTACGTGCAGGACATGTGCCAGCGCCGAGCCCGTACGCAGCCAATTCATTGCCAAAGCTCCTATCAATGCACATGATATTCATAGAAACGCTACGTGCCGAATCTGGTTACTTCTCGGCGCCCATGTCTGCCCCGATTTTACTCTGCCAACTGTTTCAGAGAGCGCACATGGTTTCACGTTCGCTTGTAAACAAAGCATACTTGGTTTCAGTTTACTCGATTGTCTCTTATCCAGCGGTATCGTCGCGACAACAACGCTATGAGCACTATTCTAATCTTGCCAACTCCCGCTAATTGTCTTCGTCTATCGCTGGATTTTTTTCCGATATGCTACTCACTTTTCCTTCAGTGGTGCTTGAAGTGCTTGCGGAAGCGCCGGCAGTATCCATCGTTCGTGGTTTCGGTTTTTTCGGATTTGGCTTGGCTACAACACGGGCAGTGAAGTGGTCTTCTCAAACAGCTCGCTCCCCCTCAAAGGCCACGTGAGAGCGTTTCTGAGCGGCCATTGGCGGCGCCCTCAGAGTGATTGACAGGACTCAGCAAAGTTTCAGCAAAAGCTCGCTCCGGAAGCGAGGTGTGCGCGCAACATTTTCAGATGCGCGCGTCCATCTTGGACTTGTTCAGACGGCGCAACCATTTCGCGAAACTACATTTCGCGACACTAGATGCGTGAGAAAAATGCATCGTGTGAACGGGCCTTTAGTTTTTCTCTCATCTTTGCTCTTGTGTCTTTTACTCTTCTCTTTTAAGCTATGTTCCAGTTGACTAGGTTAACCATTTTAGTGCTTCAGAAAATAGCGTTTGTGTCAGGGGTGAGACCTAGTAATTGTGGCCCTTCCCCTCCTGCTGCAGATTGCCTGCTCAAGCTACCCCCTGTCCACCTACAAAGTGAACGACGCCGGGCTGTGCGTGGTCACGGAGCCTCCCGGGATGGCCATAGTGTCCGAAGAGACCGTCGAGTCCAAACAGCCCCTGCACGTCAAGCTCAAAAAGTTCTTGCAGGACGTCGAAGTCCAGACAAAGTGAGTGCCACAGCTGTGCTGTTGGACATCCCACTTGCACCTGCCCAGAGCCGCACTACTTATGAAAAGCTGCTGGTGGCACAAATGCATCTCTAGTCACTGACTGGGAGGGGACAGCAGGGTGCCTCTCTCGAATGCCTCCAACACGCACTCGTTGCGTTTCGTCGTGCTTTGGCTGTGCATGCACGTTCGGGGCTGATGCTGGAGCGTCATCAAACGCAGGAAGTTTGCGTTGGAGGCAGCTGAAAGGTCTCTCTATTGTTCTCATCCTGTCGGGGACTGCATATACTCTGTTTCATACTTAGCTCACACTCATACTCATACTCATACATAGACGAAGCCACGTGAGAGCGTGGCTTCATCTATGGTTTTGTTTGCGCAAGAGTGCGTAAAAATAATCGACGAGATCAAGCCCCACGCTTGCGCCAGTAGCTTTGACAGCGTTGCACACTAGTAAGTATGAAACAGAGTATAGTGTAACCATGCAGCCACACGCTCGTTCCTGGACGTCTGGCAGACGGCTTACAGCATTTAATCCCAAGAAATGGTTCTTTGGAAGAGGGCACCATGCTTTTCTGACATATAGAGAAGGGCTTGGATTGATGCCGTGCCTTTCACAAATTTCTAGTTTTTTATTGAAAATTTGATAAATTGCAGAGTTGAATATGAAATAAACAAAGTGTTAAATACTCAGTGATTGGTGTTCGTAAATATAGAATACAGCTAAATTTTGATGAAGTCCTGCAGAAAAATGGGAAGCTTTGTTTTACGCAAATTTTTTTGAATTGAGGTTTGCGCTATGGTAGAACTCCTGTGGTACAATTTTCAGGGGACTGCAATGAAAAGAATGTAGGATCTGGGAAAATGTAACGACCGATCACACCTTTGGGGAAACAGAGATAAGACTGGAAGCAACTTTCACGCAGTAATTTATTTCCACGAATTTTCACGGCTGTGGAAAACTACCTTAATCATTCGAATCTGCGGTAGGTTGACGATTTCTTTTCAGGACTGTTCTTTAAAACTGGGGGCATACCTATGATAATGATGAAAGATAATGAAAGATTGTTAACCTATGAGATTAAGCAGAATTCCCAAGCCAATCAAAATAATGCAGATGCTCTCCCACGGCAACTGCCGCTCCTAACACGCCGGTGCAAAGCAGTGCAGCTTGACTCAATGTATATCTGCATGCCATGCATGGTGCATAGTTGTCAGTTTTGAACACCATGCAAGATGCAACTAGCAGAACTGAGGAAACAGTGCACAAAAGAAGCGAGTGTAATGCGTCGGAGAAAAACAGGGTAAAATAAACAAACAATTGCAAAGGCCTGAATCCCTTTCAAGCTTAGTCCAAGGGTATACCTGCCCGGGCAAGAATGATAAGAAGCAAGCTCAGAGAGGCAAGGAGGTGAAAAAGGAGGACAAGGGTGGGAGGTTGGGGACAGAGCACAGCAAAAAACGGGTGAGCTGTGTATACGACTCGGACACAGTTTTAGGCGTAACAATGTCTATGTGCCGAGTCTAGTGAAATAAAACACGCATATTAAATGTAACAAATTTATTTTGATACAACGAAATTAATGGAATGAAACGCAAGTATGAAATAGAACACATTTATTGGTTAGTCACAGAATCAATTGAATGAAACAAATGTCGGGACTCAAGAGAAGCTTATTTACTCAGAAGTCACACGGGCCGTCGAAACAAGTGCAGATTGAAACGCGACTTACATTTGATCTTCGGAGACGAAACTCATCATTGGGCACACGTGATTGATTATAGGATGATGGTAGGAGAGATAGGGAATGTATTGTAGCATTAAAGTGGTGACGTAACCTTGCACCTCCCTGAGCGTCGACAGACGGGTATTGCACTGCCTCTGGGATTGGCTGTGCAGTCCACGGCTGCGACGGAACACTGCCTCCCCTAGCGCCGACCATAGAGTAACCATAATAATTGACAGGGAAAGGTCCCATGCCCTCAGGCTGCTTTGAACGGCGGGGCATAGACACAAATATCGGTGGTCCCAGTTGGTAGTCCCAATGGGCCCATATTGCTGGCGACACCTTAAAGGGACACCGACAGTATTTATGCTTGCCAAGGTTTTTGTTTGTACATGACATATGAGACCCCAACTGCCCAGAACACAATTTGCAGCTCAGAATTTGTTTTCTTTACGCTTCGAAAATCGCCGATCGATAACTGGCGTGTTTGAGTCAAGCCTCTCTCTTCTTTGTGGTCATGTGCCATTTTTTATGGTTTGGACACACACACCAAGTATGATAAAGTCGTGGGTCATCGAAGGCACACACTCAATATTAGAAATAGAAAAAAATATGATAGCCATTTTTGTAGCTTCTAAAAAACTACAAATACGTTGACTGAAAAACAAAAAAAAACAAAAAAAACGTTGGAGGTTATTTAAGCATTTGAGTTGTGAATGCGAAAGCATGAATGTCGTTCTTCAGCTCCCTTACTTTGTCTGCGGCGTAGTGGCGCGGACGGCCGAGTGCGTGCTTTCGTGAAGTGGCCGCGTGCCAGCGCTGAGCTCGGCCGTGCGGCCTCTCTGGATTCTGCCCGGACGGGCTCTGTTGGCTCTGCTGCCACTGCTCCCTCTTCTTCCCGGTGGCCGCGCCGCTGCATGCAGCTGCGCCGCCATAGAGAGGGCTTCTCTGATTGCTTTTTTTGAAATTATGCCGCACGAGAGCCGATGGGAGCCTTGTTCCTTAATGACGCCAGCACCAGGCAATCGAAGCATAATCCATCAGAAAACGGCTTCACTTGGGAAAGGAGATTTTAGGTACCATTCGGCCAACGTTTTGCATGGTTTCAAGGCTGATGATGTCGGTTTGCTTCATGGGACAGTTAATGCTTTCGCATTAAAAGTTGCACAGAGAACCGGAAGCACTCTGTGCATTCTCTGCGTAATTCTCAACATGGGGTTGTATCGTAAGAGTCGCGAACTGGACGGCTAAACGAAGCAGACTAAGCGATGGCGGCGGACGGCGGGCGTTGAGACCTCTACATTAGAACTGTTGTTCGCAGTTCTGGCAAATCCGTGTAGCTTCGAAAGAGAAATCTTTTACCTATCAAAACATTTAGGGTTTATTCGGTACGACACGCCTGACCACCAAGCTGATACGCATGAAGACGTCGCCGATTCGTCGCCCCTTCTGGCTGAAGATGTTGCTCGCCTTACGGACACGAATTTGTAAGAGCTTGAAAACTGCGCAAACATTAAGCACGAAATGCTTGACTTTTAAGTTTTTTTGCGAATGGCAACATACGCATTCTTCGTCTGCTTCGCACAATGGAAAAAATTGACCGCATCTCCACGTGGTGAATGATGTTGATTGGGGCGAAGCTCTGGTGATGCTTGTCTGCGTAGACGCTGAGCCGCAGCATGCCGAGCCTTTCGTTCGTTTTCATCCATGTCAGAAAGAGAATGTGTGGTATGGAACGTGGTTATATACGCATTTGAGCATTTGACCGCAGCACCCTCTTGTCTATAAACGTTGTGCCAATGCATGCAAAGTTTAACGCGATTATATACGCATTTGACCGCAGCGCCCTCTCCTGTATAGACGTTGAGCGGCTACATGCAACGTTTCATCCATGACATCCCCAGCTCTTGAGTTACTACCACATCTCAGAGCCCCTACTCGTCCCGCAGTCGTGGCCGAGTGGTTAAGGTGATGGACTAGAAATCTATTGGGGTCTCCCCGCACAGGTTCGAATCCTGTCGACTGCGCAAACATATAATTTTTTTTTCATCATTTTTTTTTATCTTTTTTTTTTTTTCTACACGAGCACGTGAGCTCACGAGCACGAGCACCGGACGCCGGACGGACCGACGCTGGACATGGCTAGCCCCTATGGAGCTTCGCTCCTAAAACAAGGTAAAGGGTAAGCGAAAAGGCCGCTTACCCGATAAGGAGAGAGTAGACACAGATGCAGAGGCTTCTGCCGGCGGCTTTGCAGCATCGTCTGCGGCCAATTCTGGGTGGCTGCTTGATCACGGCAGCAAAGTGCAGCGGTCTGCTAGTTTGGTACACTTTCCGTATTTAATTACTTTTAATGCAAAAGCATTAACTGTCCCATGAAGCGAGCCGACATCATCAGCTGCCGCGCCAAACGGCAGATAAATTCCCCTCTCCCAATGGAGCAAAGTGAAGCCGTGATCTGAGGCATCCCAGCTTCGAAGTCGCGCAAAAAGCCAAGGCAAATAGCAAATAATTTCACCTCTCCAAGTGAAGCTGAAATCTCATGGATTTCAGTGACTAGCACTGCATAGTTACATAGTCCATTGGCTGGGATCTCCATTCAGGTGTACATATTTGCAGAACGAGGCTCCCATTGGCCGAGGTGCATTAGTTTCAAGGAGAGCTACCCCATGGCGCTACGTGCCCGCGCCAGATAAAGCCGCACCAGAGCGCGGCGGGAAAAGGAAGCGTTTGACTGGCGGGCCTCCCACAGAGAGCCTGCTTGAGCATACTCTTGGAGCGCGGCGCGGCCACTTCATGAGAACTCGCGCAAGAACGACATTCATGCTTTCGCATTCACAACTCATAAGAAGTGCTTAGGTGTACCTCCAACCTTTTTTTTTCATTTATCACAGAAACTTTTTTTTTGCTATACCCTATCTGCTTGAGTAATTTAATTTCCTTCACTAAAAACATATACAAATACATTGAAAAAGTGCAAACAGAAGTGGGAAATCGTGATCGCTTCACTGTAGCTGCTATTTCACTATAAGCTGTCTCGACAGTACTTACTTTCACCTCAAGAACCGTAGTAAACAAAGGTCTAGCTCTTTTCAGAGCATTGCTAATTTTTACTTTTTTGAGGGGATTCAAGATATACGGTATTTAAGTGCACTTTAGAGTTGATACATGTGAGGTTATCAAGACGAACATGTTTCAAATGCCAAATGCGTCACTCCTTCCTCCGACAACCAAATCTTATAAGAACTACTTTGTGCAGTGTACGATAAAATGTGCGAAACTTGTTTTTTTGAGTTGAAAACAAGTATAGTTCTTTTCTAGCTTATTTTACAAAAAAACATGAGAATCACTCATTGTATAAAAATATATAAAATTGACGAGTGCCCTAGGAACTTCACCTCATTGCGGGAAAATAAACGCGCCTAACCTTTCGTCCTCTTTTTTTCCTGCTCTTCTGTCGCTCTCTTTTTCATTCTTTCTCTCGTGGATCCACCAATGTCATTGCTCAGGATTTGCCACATTCTGCTTTTGTCTTCACCCCCGTGGCGCCGGCTGACGGGTGTTGCTCTGCCTCCAGGATCGACCATACAGTTCAGAAGTGCGACGGAAACATTTCGCGACAAAAGAAAAAGGGTTGAAAATTATATTATTTTGCAGGTTGTTTCAGATAAGGACTTCTGAGTGGTTGATTGAGTGCACATAGCCGAAGACTCTTACATTAACGAGAAACACTCTCAGTGAGATAGCACGTCATCGTGATCTATGGGTGGCTCATTCAGAGGGGCCTCGAAATTCCGAGTCAGAAGTGCGTCACGTGGAACCAATGCTGAGGTCTATTTTCGTTCCACGATTTCCGTACGTACACCCCTTGTCACACCAGAATGAAATAGGGGGCCACAGCCGAATGGGTTAGTGCGGGTTGCAGTTTTTGGTGCTACAACCTGGGGGCTGTACAAAACAGCGGGACGAAGGGACCGGGACACAGCCACCTTTTAGGGCGAAGCTCCTTAGGGGCTAGCCATGTCCATATGTCCGTCCGGCGTCCGGTGCTCGTGTTCCTGCTTGTGAGCTCATGTGCACATGTGCTCGTGTAAAGCAAGAAAAAAAAAAAAAGAGAAAAAAATTATTACAAAAAGGATAAAAAAAAAATAGGTTTGCGCAGTCGACAGGATTTGAACCTGTGCAGAAAGACCCCAATGGATTTCTGGTCCATCGCCTTAACCACTCAGCCACGACTGCGGGACGAGTAGGAGCTCTGAGATGTGGTAGTAACTCAAGAGCTGGGGATGTCATGGATGAAACGTTGCATGTAGCCACTCAACGTCTAAACAGGAAAGGCGCTGCAGCCAAATGCGTATATAATCGCGTTAAACTTGCATGCATTGGCTCAACGTTTATAGACGAGAGGGCGCTGCGGTCAAATGCTCAAATGCGTATATAACCATGTTCCATACCACACATTCTCTTTCTGACATGGATGAAAACGAACGAAAGGCTCGGCATGCTGCGGCTCAGCGTCTACGCTGACAAGCACCACTCGAGCTTCGCCCCAATCAACATCATTCACCACGTGGAGATGCGGTCAACTTTTGCAATTGGTCAGCGCCACGCAGCTGACCAATCACTGCAGGTGACAATATCCTGGTCCCTTTGTCCTGCCGTCTTGCATAGCCCCCTGGGAAACAAATGCAACAAACAGGAAATTGATACACAAATCTATGGAAGTTCAATGGGACCAGTGGTTGTGAACTTAACAGCCATCTAAATGCATAATTATGAGATTGTATCAAGGAGGTTCTTTTGTATTGAGAAGTGCAATTAACTTCCAAGTTTCCAAAACATTCTTTGTCTTCGTCTTTGGAAATGTGCCCAAACCTAAGCCCAAAGACAAAAAAGGACAAGCTCGTTGTTAAGGCAAAAGCCTTATATGTCTCCTTGTTCAAGTCCTTGAGTGAAAACACGTCCAGGACACAACAGGTACCAAAACATTTACGTGACCACTCAATGGATGACTAAGCAAATTAAGATGATGACTAAGCACATTGAGAAGGATGACTCAGCACATTAAGAAGGATGACTCAGCACATTAAGAGGGATGACTCAGCAAATCAAATCATGTGTCTGTCTCTAATGCATCTGCCCTTGGGCTTTGCCTTCAAGTCATCTTAGGGATAATGTAAGAGACCCTGTGAATTTTCTTCACCTGTAGTGGCGGGGGGACTAGCTCTCTTCACAAACATGCTCGTTTGGTTTGCTTTTTATACTTACTAAGCGGAACCATCTTTGAACTGTAGAGTGGGGATGGTGTGATGGTGATCTATAACATTCCACTGTTTTCTTAAAAGTGTGAACAACAAACAAACAAAGCATTTTCTTTTCTTAGCATCGGTTTGATCATGAAAGAACTGGGGAGCACTAGAGTGCAGAGGGGACACGTTGGAACCAGCATCCAGAAAGACTAAAAATATATCGCATTGAAAGTCGCTTTTTTATGTCTTCACTGTGTCTTGTCTGTCTCTTTGTATTTTCTTCCTTAATTTGTGACACTTTAGGAAGTAGCTTGTTCTAAATAATTAATGTTCAATCTACCGTATATACGCGTGTAATGGCCGCAGGTATTTTTTTATGATTTCGGGCAAGAACTAGGGGTGCGGCCATTACACGAAGAAAAATGAAAAAGATTTTTGAAATCATTTTTTTTTCTGCCAAAAGTTTCACTACTTTTTTTTATTTAATGGAAGTACTCACACGCCTTGGTAGAACAATAAAACATTTATGAGTATTGCATATACAGGCGTGCAAAGTCCTTTTCACTCATCCGTAGTAGATCACTCATCTTCGGAACTTGTCTCGGCGTCCGGCGTCTCGTCATCGTCGACACCGAACTTTCGCCCGTCTGCCCTTTTGCTGTTGTCTTGAGCAAAGGCAATAACTTTGAGTTTAAAGCCGGCCGTGTAACTCGTGTACTTCCCCATCCAGAAGCCTGAAGTGGGTGACAGCGGGAAACCGGGGGTACTCGCAAACACAGAGAGATGCACTGCGTCTGGTTCGGAGATTGCTCGAGATCAAGCGAGAGGCGCAAACAGACAGGACAGAGTGCCTCCAACGTTGTTGGCTGCCGCAGCCGGGTGGGCGCCATCTGCCGGCAATACTTGAAAGTGAAATGGTTGCACCTACGATTCTAGAAACATAGGTGCGGCCTTTACACGGAGTAATTTTTAAATATATTTTTTCGGCTTTTTTCTTTAAAGTTAGGGGTGCGGCTATTACACGAGTGCGGCCATTACACGCATATATACGGTATTCTTTTTTCACCTCAAGTGCATGCAAAGTGGAAGCTATAAACGCAAGGCTGTTGTTTTGAACAGTGCTTGTACTGCACAAATGCATGTGCATGGCAGCTGGGATCAAAGCACAGGGTTCGCACAAATAGGATTGGCTCTGCTTGTGCCTAAGATGAGTATAGTAAACCTTGCTGGCATGTTTGAAATCATTGTGGCCATCGTGACTGTTTCTTTTTTTTTTTCTTGGTAAGAGCTCGGTGCAACTTTTAAAGGCTAGTTTCATACGGTGGTTATCAATGCTATTAAGAGAGAAAAGTGGGCAGCATGTTCTTTTATTGGCCCCTTTGATGTGGATGCTGGTAATGTGACGAGCAAATTGTATCTTGGTTGCTCCAGGGCTCACATGAAGGAGAAGTTCCTGACTGACCTGAGAAAGGCACGGGAGATGTACACAGGCGAGGAGCTCGCAAAAGTAAGCCATTCCAGTGTGACGAAGCAGATTTTGTGTACCCTTGTGCCTGTTCATTCATTTATGCATCACTCCACTGCTTACCAACAAGTGTGTGCCGCACGGTCTATTGTGTTAGCACAAACACAACGTTGGAACCTTTTTTTATTGTATACCCATAGAGCTCAGTGTCAGGCACTAAATTTTACTGCCGACCTTGATATCTTTCATAAGTACATCAAAATTAATATAGCTTTAGCGACAGCTTTTCAGTTGTAAAAGAAAAAAGAAACGGAAAAAGAAAATTGTGATTGTGTGTTCATACTAACTCTGCCTAACTCTGTCACGTTTTGTATGCTCATAGGATAGCGGTAGACGCTCCGTAACCCACGAATGAGGCAGGTATGTGCTTACGTCTACAGTTTGCGTAAGAAATGGCAAGGAAATGTTGCTCCCTCCGGAGTGGAATGCCAAATTTGTGAGCTGATTCGTAGGAGAGGCTGCGAAACCAGTTTGCCCTTTTTTGTGATGAAACGTCTTAGACAGTTGCAGACTCTATGAACTCCACTCACACTTTGCCCATCAGTGAGATAGGCATGACTGGTTGACCTGTATCGAGGAACCAGTGTGCTTAATGATGCTTACAGCTTCATGGTGGCACACAGGAAATTAGGAAGCATATCTGCAAACCCAAACCTAAGGACCAAGGGGTTCTTGACACCTCTTTGAAAGCTTGGCCCAGTTTGAGAACCATTCCGTGGTGTCGATGAGGTCATGGCTTGATCGTGGTGTTGTCGGGAGCTCTTTAACAATGCACACCTTGTGCTCCGCAGACGCTTCAGAACTTCAGGAAACGGCTGGATGACCCCAACATCATCTCCGGCGATGTTGTTCTCAGCATGCTCATCTCGTTCAGGGACATCCAGGTGCGTGAGAGTTGTGCTCTTCCTTCTTTACCAGAGTGGAAAGGCTGAAAGTTTTTTGAACACCTTAGTTTCAGAAACTTTTTAAAGCGTTCTCAGGATCATTCGGTATAGTTGGTCATTACTTTGGTTCGCTGTCCTGAAGTCGCTTGAGACCTTCCAGCTCTTGGTTCTTGTTTATATAGGCTACCAGGAAAGCATGATTGGAGAGCTGGAAGTATGGCATGCATTCTCATAAATGTCTGGCTGTCTATCAACCTTTGTTTATTTTCATTTCGAGCCGTCACCAATAGTAGGGCACCATTAGGAAACCCTAAAGATGAGTGTCCTCTCTTCTAATTACAAATGCTGATAAAAGCAACACTTGTTCTTGAGCTCAGGACTACGATGCCATGGTGAAGCTGATGGACGACCTCCAGGCCGTGCCAAGCATCAAGTTCACGTCCACGCCAGCCATTCAGCATTCCTACGCATTTGCGCTGAACAGGTGAGTCCGAAGATGGGGTCACGGGGCCGGGCCTTGCATTTCCCAATCCAACATGAGATGTGTCGGGTTGTCAGCCTCAGGCATGAAAGCCTTTTCCACTCGCTCTAGTTTTGGGCACTGACAAATGAACGTAGACAAGGAAAGCCTTTACTTGAGCGTCCTCCAAATGTTATTGGGCCAATTTGATCGCTACTTGAAACGTGCCTCCGACTGGTGTGCTTTCCGTAATATTGTGAGTCATTGCCCATCCCTCAGTCGTGGCCCACCCACTTTTTGGGTGAATAATATTGATTTCCAAGAAAAACACAGTGTGATCGCCCACCCCTACAAATACACCAATGCGGACTCCGAGATTTGCAAACATTTATCCCACCCGAATGACACGACTGCGAACCTTACGGTTAGAGGGCGTCCGTGACAAAGTAAATCGAAGGAGGAAAAGGCACTGCACTTGTTTATGCATTTCCTCCACGATTTCCGTGACTTTGAAGTCGGAGTACAAGCATGCAAAAGAAAGCGATGGAGATAACAAAATGAAACTTTGTTTTGCTTACAAAAAAGTTTGTTGGGACAAAAAAAAAGTTGAAAAGATAACACAAGCAGTAACTCATTCAGGGATCGCGAGGTCAGCAACACCCCATATACTGGAATGTAACTGCGGAGTGTACTGTCAGATGTAAGGTCGAAGTCTGTCTCCACCAAAATAAGGTCACCGCGAACCCCGCTCATTCTCCTGGAACGTTGCGACCGTGGTTGGTAAGGTTGTGCAATGTTTGAGACAAAGCCAACGGGTAAATAAAGACTTGCTGGAACTCTGCACACAGACGTTTGTAAAGCGTCCCATTTCGAGCTCCGTGTTCGTGGTGCCATCCATGCCAAGCCTCAATGCCGCCTCAAGCGTTGATAGCACACTGCACACGGACGCACGCATGTACGTCCGTGTGCAGTTGGCAACTACTACTGGCGTTGGGCCAACTTGGCCCGACGCCAAAGTATTTGCCAACGCAATCGCCGGCTTTCCCACTTCCCCAGCATCGCTTCTTTTGCCCGCTTGCTCGCTTGCACCTGGTTGGTTTTTCTATTTTCTTGTTGACTCTTTTCTTTTTTTTACTATAGCGGTGTTAGAAACGTGCTTTCACGGAACAACGTTTGTGCTGCATGCCATTGGCGGTGTTCATCGCACGTATGCAAACAACGGACTTTGCAGTAGTAAAACATTCTTTCATGAGCATTTCTTGCACAAATCAATGAAACTGATTTGAGTTTTGAGTTTAATGTATGCACTACACTTGGGTGTAGAGAGCCACGTAAAATGTCTACAGAAAAAAAGGTTTTTTTTATCTTTCTCTAAACTTTTTGTGCTTATCCACCTAGACATGGCCCAAACAGGTGGTGTAGAAAAAGTGTGCGGAACAAGAAGGAGCGGGAAGGACAGGAAAGCACACTTCCGCTCTCTTGGTGACCCAGAAATTCAGCGCACGGGCTTTGTGCCCGGGTGGTGCCAAAGGGAAGCGCGCGCAGCGCCACAAAAACACAAAATAATGGTATGACGTAATCTGTTTCCGTACAAAACCCTGCCCTAGGCACCACCTGAATTAAGAGCACCACCGACCCTATAAGTCTACCGCATTTATTTGTTTTGTTTCCTTTCTTGGTTTTATTTTCACATTGTTTATATATAAAATAAAAGTTAGTTGGTACTCAGTGCCGTATACAGTCAAACCCACTTATAACGAATGCGATAGTTCCGCGAAAAGTGGTCGTTTTGTCAGTACAGTAGACTCCTTTAAGACGAACACGAAGGGACCTTGAAAATTTGTTCGACTTATCAGATGTTCGCCTTAACAGAAGTGCCCTAATTATCATGCTGGGCATGTCTACATTGCTGTTGACCAATAAACACAGAATGAAAAAGCCTGCAATGAAGAGATACTTAAAAAGGGACATTTATTTGGCTCCATGCCAAAAGAAGAAAAATAATGTTTGACACACCACTGGTGGGGAACCGATCCATTCGGTAATTTTTGACTGCCGCCTCCTCTGTGCAAATCGGTGTCCAGCAATAAAAACGACATGTGGCCCATGTTCCTGGGACACATCTCATTATTGAACCTTAATCACTGTCATCACGTCCATCAGACTCCTTGTCCGACACCTCCTCCCAAAGGCAGTAGTCTTTACTGTCGTCGAGCGCATTTGAAATCCCGCACTCCCGACGCCTCCTCCCAGAGGCAGTAGTCTTCACTGTCGTCGAGCGCATTTGAAATCCCGCACTTCTTGAAAGAGCGAGCGAAAGCGTGCGCCGACGCAGTGAAAACCGGTCGCGGCGCATTACTCTAAGCGAGTAACCCAATGTCGGCTCGCCAAAGTTCTCATGCAGCAGCTCGATATTTATGGCGAGGTGCCGTTCACGCTGCTCTTTTACAAAGTTACGGCGAGGTGCCGTTCACGGTGCTCTTCTACAAAGTCGCTGAGACTTGCCTCAACGTCAGCGAACGCGCCATTCTTTGGGCTCCTAAAGCTTCTTCTCGTTCCGTTGCACGCGAACAGAGCTTGCTTGTGTCGTCTCCATCCGCGAATGCTGCCCTTATTTACGGCGAATTGTCGACAGGCAGCACTGTTTCCGATGTCTTCCGCAACCAAAAAACTTTTCTTCTGTAGGCGACCGACGATTGTTTTCGCGCCGACGCCATTGCCGAGCCCGATTGTGTACAAAAGGTGGCGCCTCGGACATTTTGAGTTTAATGATGATGATAGCTGTTTTGAGCGCCATACTGCTTAGAAACCGAAACTACGTCAAACAGCGTTAGATCGCGCCTCATCGAAGCTGAAAATTAGAAAAAAAACTCGTATTATATGCGGTTTTACGGTACATCTGACATACACCTCGGCCGGCGCAATGCGCGGCGTCGCCGTCGGTGCAGTGCCATCGCTAAGGGGAGCTGTGAAAGTTCGGGTTATCCAAAATGCGTGCGCGAAGCGGTTCGTGTTAAACGATTTTTTTGCATTGCGTCTATGGGAAACCAACCAAATGTTCTTACTTTGTTCGGCATATCCGAGAATTCCCGCTTAAAGGGCAACTCCGCTCAATTCCGAAAAATTTAGGCTTACATGTGATTCCATTTCACAAAGTACTACTCAACAGCTCTACGTCTTCGGATTCGCGAAATGTTGAATATTATTTGTGTAATCTTAATTTAAACATCAGCCGATACCGAAACCGAAACTTCGGTTGCGTCAGGCAACATTGGTCCCGTGTCCTCAGAGTCATGGCCACGTCACGTCGAACCACGTGGTCTTGTGACGTTCGCAGGCGCGAGGTACAGGACACGCGACGCGGGCAGGTCGCTTCGCATGGCGTGGACGGTGATGGCCCGGGGAGAGGGGGAAGGGAGAACACGAAAGAGGAGAGGGGGAGCGGAGAAACCGGACTTGCGATAAACGCGCAGGGCAGCGCAAACTAGCGCATCCGCGTTACGGTGATCACGTGGACGCCGTAGAGCCAACACCGGGAGGAGAAACTCATGACGTCATCGTTCAATTTCGCTCCGAGAAGTAAAAACAACCAAAACGTGAGAATGACGTAGTCATGCCTTTGGCGTAGTGGTTCAACGTTGGCCGCTCCAACCCCGTCGCATTGACTGCGCTGACGATTGCGCCTCACGTCGCACGCTAGAGTTGGCAGATTTCGGCGACTTGGCTCGTTTGAAAGTTTGCTGGCCAGTTTATTAAATATATAGACGGAATTAGATCGTAATATTTGACATGGGGTCTTCCTATATGATACTGAAGAGGGCTGCATAGTTTTCTAAATATCAAAAATGAAGCGGAGTTGCCCTTGCAGCCGAGTTCGCCTTAACGGGAGTCTACTGTAGTTCATTATATCTGGACTTACCTTTAAAACATTATAAATAAGGATGATGAAGCTGGTATATGTAGTTTCACTCTGCCAGCTCTTTATTTAAAGTAACTGTTTGCAAGATTCTAACCCGCCCCTAATTCTAACGCGCAGGCAGATTTAGCTTTCAGAAAATCAAAAAGTAAATTACTGCCGATTCTACCACACAAGTAAAACAATGAAGATTGACCACATACCTCATAGAACAGATTTTATGAAACGCACGCCAACACAAAAATAAATGCCGTGCACTAGTCGGACAATGGTTCTTCGCTGTCCACAGAGGTAATTAACACTTGCTTAGGTCTAAAGCGTTTTAAGTGCCGCGCTTCCTGCGCATGTACGAGTCCGCGGCCGTCGCCTCTGGCAGGGTAGTCTTTCAAACAACACTTTGCGAACTCGTCGGGTTGCTGGGATTGCGAGGCTACGAAGTGCTGCACCGTTGTTATCTTTTTCTGCCAGCGTGACGCCCTTTCGTTTAAATAAAGCCTCATAGTGTTTTTTCTTCTTTTTCCCCACTTTAAATTGAGACACGAGTCCGTAGACGGTTCGCTTTAACGCGAGAGAATGTGCGTGATACGGATACCAAAATGGCGAAAGTAAACAAACGGTCACGATGGTGATGGGGCTAGCCACTTTACACCGAGCATTGAGTTTTTCTTGAGTTGAATACAGAGTTTGCAAACATAGAACGAACGAACACAGCACAGCGTGGTTGCCTTCCTCCTTCGCCTTTTTCTTCTCCTTTCCTCTGCGCACGCACAATCGGCAGACGACGCGACCCGGGAGAGCGTTTTTACTTTTGTAGTTTTGTTTCCTCCCCTGCTGCGCGGCCGTGGAAATGACCTTGAGCGTCTCCCGAAGCGCGGCGCCCAAAATGTAGCTCTTTTACTTTTTTTTTTCTTCCCCAAAATGTTTTTTTTTTTACTTTTTTTTAACGTTTGCGCGCGAGTTTTTTTTTTTTTTTCCAGAAGCGGACTTTGTGTTTGTTGTAACAGTATGATGCTTTGAAAAACGGTCGTTTTATCTGGACCAATTTTAATGGGTAGGGCCTTGAACTCGTATATTTTCTAAAAGCTGGTCGTTATAACCGATAGGTCGTTATATGTGGGATCGTTATAAGTGGGTTTGACTGTACTACGTCCACCTCTTCAACCTCTCTATTTTATTTCTGTCGTAACGTACCAACTACCCCAAAGTCACGCTTTTGCCGCGACAAAATTACGTCGCAACTGTGACTAGGTACATTATGCTGCCACGTATAAATTGAGCGGATAAGAAAGACGCGGTAAACAAATTAGACGAAGATGTATTCCAGGCATCGTACCACTACGGCTTCTGGGTGCAGGGCACGAAAGCATTGTCGGGATCGCTTGAAACCCACAGCGAGGGAACGACACGCAAGATGCGTGCGGGTCGGAAGTCTTCCAGGGTTACCCGGCAAACAGCGCCACTGCATTTTGTCGTTGTAAGCCGTTGTAAGCAGTCCAGTGCAAAGCGGCCTCGAAATGCTCGCAACTCGCCACACCCTGCGTTTCTTAAACTGTCGGCGGCCACGATAGGAAGCCACGTCCGACCGGTCGGGCTAAGTGACCGAGCCCCGCCGCCGTCTTTGCCTTCAGACGCAACCCGTCCGGGCGACCGGGAGCCGCGCCCTGGAGGTGATGACTGCGGCCCTGAAGAAGAGAGAACCAGGTGCCGGACATCCTGTGCCTGTGTGGCCGCATCTACAAGGACAAGTTTGTCGAGTCGGACTACACCGACATGGAGAGCCTCCGCAACGCCATCCACTGGTGGGTGGGCTGCACCCTCGCGCACGTGCCGCTTCTAGAGGAGGTTGCCACGGGCCTTGCACGGTCGGCTCGCTTGCCTCGGAGCTCGAGCCACCTCTCGGGCCTTTGCTGTACCAACGAACGCCCATCTTTCTCGAATGGCGGCCGAGGAACCGTTTCTGGTCTCGGTGTCGATGTGGTAATGCATTGTGGAAGCTTACGGACATTGCGAGGAATAATGCATGTGCTAAGGAATGTTTGCCACATACGATCGTGCATCAATGTATGACTAAGATCTTCTAAATATTGGTTACGCTGGAGAACAGTTTACTCAAGGCCAGGGACAGTCAAAGGAATTCTGGAGCTTGGGGAATTTCCGAGGTTTCTTTGGGGAACCCCGCAGTTTCTAGGAACCCGGTTTGGAGACCCATGCTTTATGTTATAGATGTTGAGGTAACACAGAGCATAAAGCTGTCAACGCTATACTCTGTGTGAGGCTGCAGCCCGCGCGATCCAATAAGGGCACCGGAGCAAGGCACGTGATAATACTTCATGGTCGAGGCCACCGGGGCCTTGTTACCGCCGCAGCAACAGAGCCCTTCACGACAATAAGTAGGTCTAGGCTTCTTTTTCTTTTAACGGCTATTGAACTCGTGCTATTCCATCTGTAACGAGAAGATATGAAGAATAAGGAATAAATAATCACAAATTTATGAGTTTAATTATATTTAAATGAAAAACGTAACGCCACATTCGTATCCGCTTGATTTTTTTTAGCCTTGTAGTGCCGTGGCTGTTGGCGATCACAGCCGTGTAATCTGCCGTTTTCGCTCAAAACATCGCACTGTGCCCTGGCATTTGTACCTGTCACAGATTTGCGGCTAAATTGAGTGTATAGTTGTCTCATGAACTGTTTCTGAAGGGCTCGCGATTCTAGCGGACGGACATGTCGCTGCAGTGGACGTTCATCTCAAGTTGGTTGGTTTCGGAACAGACGACTCTTGGCTAGCAGATGACAGCCGGTTCCTCCGGGCCTCGCGCCTCGCATTTGGCGTGGTGACACAAATGCTCCCGTGACGTCACGTTACGTTCCTCGCTCCGACGCTCTTATTGGATTGCGGGGCCCTTGTCTCCACAGTTTACCAAATTATTGTGAAACGGAGTATAGCGGCGCGATTCCATCTGACTCCCTGGTGAACTAAAAGTGCCTGCGGTTAACGTCGTGCTTTGTAGGAATTTCTGCCAATGTTATTCAAAAGGCTCTACATCTTAAAATGCTTTGGAAAACTGGTCAATTGCCAAATGGCACTCTTGGTTTGTATTTGAAGTCTTTGCTCACTCCTACTTTACTACGCCGTGCCCTTGTTTGAAGTGGGCCGAATGCCCTGTGGCCTTGTGTGCGCCCAGGTACCGCAAGGGCTTCGAGGTGCAGCCCAACGAGTATGCGGGGGTGAACCTGGCCACACTGCTGGTGATCGACGGGCACGAGCTGTCCAAGTCCTCCGAGCTGCAGCAGATCAGCCTGCGGCTGAATAACCTCATTGGGCTGAAGGGCAGCCTGGACTCTCTGGAGGACTACTGGGACGTGGCGACCTTCTTCGAGATCAGCGTGCTCGCCGAGAACTACACCAAGGCCATCCAGGCTGCTGAGTGCATGTTTCGCCTCAAGCCCCCAAACTGGTCGGTCTCGCCCCCAACTGCTCAGTGTCTGCCCGACATGGAAAAACAAAATTGTGTTGCGTGTTTGTTTAGACAGAGGGGAAGTTAGTCAACCCAATGGGCATCTGGTGTCTCAGCTGTAGATGAGAAGTTTAGCCAGTACCGTTGCTAGCCTGGGAGTTCTTCGATGCTTGTCACGCAGTAGTGACGCACCACTGCATGCTGGCACGATGCTCATCCAGGCCAAGGCGGGCAGGGGTGAGGTTTGAACCCAGGGTGCCGGGTTCTGCAGTGGGAGCTTTCGCTCCATGTGCTCCGAGCTGTGTTGCCCTAACACGCTCGGTTACTGATCCATCCTGGTGTAAAAAACATTAGAATGTGTTGAGAGAAGGGGTGGGTTATTCCGAACTAGTACTGACCAAGTCAGGATAGATGATTCCTTGCCCTCTAAATCGATCAGGCAGAGAATGGACGAGTCCTGCTTGTGGTGTTGTATGTGTATTGGGAGAGGATGGGAATCTGTATGCAGCCTTTGTGTTTCGAAGCTGTCTGTACTGAGCTCAACTGAAGCATAACAACTGTTTATGCAGCCTTTGTGTCTCGAAGCTCTCCGTACTGAACTCAACTGAAGCATAACAACCGGTGGGCTTTGTTACGTGTACCGAAATATGTACCAAAATATTATTTCTAAAAAGAAAAAATTCGCCGTGGATCCGACACAAAATTTGTTCGAAGGAGGAGTCAACTTACGAAGCTTTCCCCGATAGTTTTAGGGAGGATTGTTGCATGATTATGCACCAATGAATTTTTGAGCTTAGTTATCAATTCTAGAAGTCTAATCTCAGCGTAAGTATTACTACTACGGTGCAATAGAGCTTATCTTAGTATAAAAACAAGCATCTAGAAACAACTTCATGTGCTGGTGCATGTGACATCTCTATGCTATCGTACAGAACTCTGAGAAAGTTTTGATCAGAGACAGCTGAGTATGCCAGGGAGCTCTCAAACTTGATTGCAAGGAACGCTTAACTGACTTGACTGAGGGCCGAAAAATCCTTCCACTCTCAGCGTCAGTGCAACAAAGCAATATATAGAAGCCTACAGACTTCGTAAACAAAGGTGTTTGACTCATTGTCATGCATCAATAGATGACTCAGATCTGCTAGACGACTCAGATCTGCTAAAAGTGTACAGAAACTGGAAAAACACGTTATTTAGAGGTAAGCAATGGAAATTTGGGAGCTGGAGGAACCCACAAGGGTACTGTGGGGAATGTTCCTAAGAATTCCGTTTGAGAGCCTAAGCAACTCCTCATGTAAAAACGACCATGTTGGCCCTGATTGCACATACCATCCACGTTCTCACCTTGCTTTTTTACGACGAGAGAACAGATGGGCGACTCAGTACTTGATGAGGTTAAGCACGTGGAGCAATGGCGCGACCTTGACCATGCCCGAAACTTTGGTCCAGGTACCTCAAGTCTACTTTTGGGAACATAAGGCTCATCAGTCGCTTCAGAAGGAGGCCGGAGGACGCCGAGAGAACAGCAGAAGAGCAGGTGAGCCCTCTCCCTGTACTTCTGCTGCCCATTCTATTGCAACAATGAGTTTGGCCACGTGAATGTGTTGTGTTATCACTTGCGCCGCGCCAAGGGGCAGCCGCAAGAATGACCCACACGAGTTCTGATAGCGGTGGAAGACAAACAGACATTCTTTGTTCTTTTGTGGGCAGTATATATAGATAGCACACCTGGATCACTTGACTTGCTTTCTAGAAAGATTGGGATGAGGCAAATGCGTCTATCGCCACCCTTCCGGGATCGGATGAGATGTCTACCAAGTGGAAAATAATACTTGAAAGACTGTCTTGAGGCGATGGGCTTCCTAACGCTAAAAGGAGTATCTCCTTGGGCTAGTCGGTGGTACATTTTTCGGATTGGGTAGCGCTAAAAGACGAGGAGACGAGTAAAGACGACACACACAGCACAGGAGCTGCATCACAGCACGAGGTTTAATCTGATTTAAACCAAAGACAGAAACATATGCCTTGTCAACGCCCATGCCAACAGCCATCCGTGTTTTAAACACATTGTTCAATAATCTATATAAAATCTTTCTAGCTTCAGCTAACAAAGGACTGAAGATACGCCACCTCTGAATCGTACCAATGCTATCGATGGGGGCGCTGATGCACGAAGTCGCCGTCCAGCACTTTCTTATGAGCTAACGCCTCCGAGAGTTCCCTAGGTCATTTTGTTACGATTCCTGCTCAGGATAACAGTTTCCTGAAGCTTTGGGCCACATCGCATCGGTTGCAGTGTATCGCGAAGATTACCCGAGGGCAAAGACCTTATTGCCAGTGCGTGTTCCCTTAGTCTGTCGTTGATGCACCTTCCGGTTTGTCCTATGTAAACCCTCCCACATGTTAAAGGTATTTCTATACACCACTCCTTCCTTGCACTCCACATATTTAGTCCCATGCTTCTTCTTACATATACGAAAAAAGGCTTCCTACGCTCCTGGCTTCAGTTGGAACAGCATTCTCTATGCGACAAGTTCACTAATATTGTGCTGAAAGGCAGTGAAACATTGTTTGATAGTTGGTATGAAGGGCTGCATGAAGGAAGCAGACAGAGTCCAGTGCTTCTTGTTATAGGGGGCACCCACTGCTGAATACAAGTTTGCATGTTATAAAGTAAAAAGTGTTTCCTTGCTAGGTGTTTAATTAAAGCTTAGGAGCCATGAGTAAAGCATAAAATTGAAAACATTCTGCCTCACCACGACATGACGTCTTGTGAGCTGTGCGTCTGTCAATTCATATCCAGGGCAAGGCACAGAAGTTTTGTTCCTCATATTCATTATCGTGTTTGCAATCATTGCTAGACAGTTGTCTTTCTTTTTGTCTGGGTCTCTGTAGAACATCAGCATGTCATTTAAATACTCAAGACTGAACCTCAAAAAGAAATAAGTCTAATATTGTCCAAATATATCAACAAAATTCAAACATATTTAAAAGTGTAGAGTAAATTTATTATTGTTTTTAAAAGTGTAGAATAAATTTAATATTGTTTTTAAAGTGTAGATATTTTTACATCCCCGTAATCAACATTCCTAAGATAAAATATTACCCATGTATGGCAATGTCGCTGCTTGTATAACATCCTAAGTAAAACTCTCTGCTGCATAGATGAGTTGTAATCTCGCATTGAAACTTTTCAAATATGAAGCTGTTGGATCTTGCCTTTGTGGGTAAGAACGACCATTGTATGTGTTAACGGTCAGGAATCATTATAAGGTTTTATTGATGGGTGAAGCATAAATTTCATAATGTCCAGGAAGTAAAACTATTTGGTACATAGCATCGAAATATTTTTACTGATGGTTCCAGCTTTTTTTGTTTGTTTGCTGGACTGAATTTGTGAAAGGATTAGGCAAAGATAATTGGAGAGCGGGAAATTGAATTGTCAACTTCCTGGTTCTTGCTTGGCTGCAAACTTGCAAGTTTATATTGTGCTTGCTGTGTTTCATGCAGGTGTTTGACTTCTGGGTGGACTTCTTTGTCACTGCCTATTCTTCCGATCTGGAGAGTACAATACGATTTCCTGTGAGTATTATCACATTTTGTACTACTATAGTGTCGTCTCTCATACAGCCTGGAGGTCAGAGCTCGCTGTGTGGTGAACGAGTTGAGTATCCTGAAATTCTCTGTTAGGGCTTCTGTATCTCTTTTGTAACTCTCTAGCATAAAGGAATCATTTTATGCTGATGAGCTGAACAATTTAGATACCTAGCTCATGGTATTAACTCAGTAAGACGTCCCCCTATTTTTGGTTCACTTTCTGGTTCGTTAGGCTCTCAGTTCACATTATTACAAAATCTTTTAAGGTTAACTTTCATAGAGCATATATTTGACCCCTAAAAGAGGCAAAGAAGGCTGGCCTTCAGTGACTGGAGGATAAGATGAAAGCAACAAACAAATTATATTTTGGAAATTTATAAGGTGCTGTGGTAGTGATCAAATGGGACAGCAGATGTAATGTTTAATAGTCAAATAATTACTGATGACAAACAAAAGGCATGGCAGACCCAATGAATGCTTGGCGGTGTTTTTCGTCGGTTGGAAGCATAACCATTTCACCATACGCTGAAATGCCACCAGTAGAACTAAGCACCCAAGGTGTGTTGTAGCTCAAAGAAGTGGTACAGATAGAATCTCAGCTAGAATTTTAAAATGGGGCATGAATGCAATTGCCCTATATCCTTCTATAATATTGTCACGGATGAAGGCGACGAGACAATGAATAATGAACTGAAAATAAAGGTTGAATCGGCAAACTTGTGCCAGAAACAACAGGAAGAACAAACGTCGAGAAAGCAGCAGCGAATGACGGTGCGTCGGCGTGGCAGCTGGCTATTGCGAGATTGCATCAGTGAATGGATCGGCAATACCGCGCTCACCTCCTTATCTACTACATTACCATCTCAAACATTCAACCTAGAATGCTTGGGAGTTAGCTAAGGCGAGACTGACTAGGCAAGATCTTTCTGGCCTCCTCCTCTTTACACTTGGGGTAAGAATAAACAAAAAACTTCTAGAAGCATAGAGAAGCGTTTCTTCTCGGTCATGCTTGTGATCCTGATCACTGGAAAGTGGCACTTGTGTGCTCTGTACTCAAGAAGAGGTTCAAGAAGGCTGTAACAAATTACAGACTGATCTTCCTAGTGTTGACATTTAACATGTTTTATTTTGCCCACATCATAAATAGGCTGTATACTTTCCGGTTTTAATCGAAAAATGCCAATAAACATCCGCTGGCAACAAAAATAAAAATTGCAAAAAAAAACACACAAAAAAAACACCGGTTTCTAGATATTTTTTACAGCGGAGCTGTTAAGGGCTAGTTTCCCCGTTTCGTGTCCGTCACCAAATGAATATCGGCACAAAACTTTGGACAGCTACCGCCATCTATGAGTGACAGTGGCAACCAAGCTGGTTGTCTGGTTGTCGCCATCGCTTATAGGATGGCGGCAACCTTCCAGCCTTTCCACTCTGGCGCTCACCAGAGTGGAAGGCTGAACTCTCTAGGCGTCGTCCTAGAAGTCGTCCTTGAGGTTGTCAGAGGTTGTCCTAGAAGTCATCCTTGAGGTCATCCCTAGACGTCCTCTAGATCGTCATAGAAGTCGTCCTTGATGTCGTCCTAGACGTTGTCCTCGAGGTCGTCTAGAAGTCGTCCTTGAGGTCGTCCTAGCAGTCGTCCTTGAGGTCATCATAGACGTCGTCATAGACCTAGAGGTCGGCCGAAGACGTCCCCTGAGGTTGTCGTAGAACTCGGCCTTGGAGTCGTCCTAGGCGTTGTCCTTATGTGTCGTCCTGAGGCGTCATCCTCTAGGCAGTGTCCTTGAGGTCGTCCACAAGAAGTTATCCTTGAGGTTGCTCCCACCATAGTACAGCTTCGCTGGTCTTCCTTTTTCACCAAAGTGGAAAGGCTAAACATTTTTTTTCTAGCAATGATTTTTTTTTTTCCTCTGAAAAAGTTTTATGCAAACTTACGTCAAACACATTATCTTGCCCAGAATCATGCACTTTGCCTGTCTTTCTTTCGTGACCTACAGTAATGCGTGTTGCCAGAGGCAGTCAGATTGAAGGTGTATTAGACCGTAGTAAAGCATTTGAGACTAGCACACTCACTGTTATTACACAATTTAGAGTTCTCAAACATAAGCACTAGTATCTTAGGTGGATAAAAGCATGTCTGTTCTTGCATTGCCAGTGTTTTATTTTGAATGGTGAAACTTTTCATTTTGTTGATGTTGCATCTGGCATGCCGCGAGGCCAAGGTCGTTTTGGATTGTTATTTCTATATTTGTTAATGATGTTAATGTCAGTGCGTGGTTCAAAGGTACCATTGTTCGATGATGGTTGTGTCATTTATTATGCAGCAGTACATATACAATGCTGTAATAAGTGGAAGATGGAACTCAATCTAAAAAAGTGTGTCCATGTTAGTTTAACTTGGAAAAACACAAATACATTTGAAACTCAATATTCATTATACATGCAGTTTTACCAAAAAAAAAAAAAGTGCCAAATATCCAAGTGTCAGGCTTTCAGCTGAGCTGATGGAATATGAAACACACATGCACAATGTTATGAAAGTTGGAAAAGCATTCGATTTTTTTCTGAAACTTCAAAATGTCAACTCAGAGCCTCAAACTATAAAACAGCTCACCTATTTACTTATGTATGACCGATATTGGAGCATATCTTGACAGTCTGGGACCCTTCTCAAAGAAATTGCATAGTAAAACGAGAGAGAGGGCAAAACTGTGCTGCTTGCTTTGTCCTGGGATAATACAACTGTTATGCAAGTGTATGTGGCATGATAAAAGAGTTAGTGACGGGTGAAGAGTGAAGTGGAAGCTCCTCCCACCCCTTCCCACATTAGCAGAGCGAACGGCTGGAAAGGGAGGCGACCTCCTTTCCAGCCGTTCGCTCCACTGAAATGGAAAGAGGGTGGGAGGAGCTTTCACTTTGTTCTTGACCTGTCATCAACTATAGAAAAATATTTAGTAACTCTATAACAAAAAAAAAAATTACTTTTGAAGTTTTTATAAAGAATCTAATTTTGTAAAAACTTAAAAAAAATTGCGGTGGCTTAGCTTGGCTGTGCCAGGATATACGTAGCGTGAGCTTATGCGCACAAAATGAGAGGCGCTAGCAAACGGCTCCGGTGCAGCGGTCAGACTTGGCTACTGCGCAACGGGGCGCAAAGCTGGGCACGCGGCGGCGCCAGTGCGTCTGCCGCAGCTATGATGTCACTGCTCTGGAATGCGCAGACCGGCGAGGCGGGCGAGGCGGTCGCGGCTGCGGCAGAGCGCGCAGCGGCGGCGGCTCGCGTGGCTCTCATAATGAGCCGTGTTCATTATGCGAGCCGTGCTCATTATGCAAGCGCGCGGCAACAACGGGAGGAGCCACCGCCGCCGCGCGTGGCGTGTGGCTTTTCATAATGAGCACGGCTCATTATGAGGGCCATGACGAAACTGCTCAACCTCGGCCAGTGTAGCTAACGCTACAAAACCTTAAGTTGCTGATGTAAAAAAAGAAATTTCTAAAACAACCTTCTTTTGGAAGAAGAGTGGCTGTTTGGGCTAGTTGGATTGTCATTTCATGAAGCTTGTGCGTTCGCAGCAAAAATGAGGGCGAAGGGAGGACAGGACACACACGCCTTGTTTGTGTCCTGTCCTCCCTTTGTCCTTGTCTTTGCTGTGCACACACAAGTTTTATGAAATCTTTTAGAAACAGTGATTTTGAAATCTACAGCTATTGACTCCTGAATCTACTAAACTTTTAATTTTGTAGATGAATATTTGAGCTTGAAATCAGTTTGATAATTCCTATGCAGGCTTAATTTGCATTGATGTTGACTCTAAAACGCAGCTTTCTTGAAGCATAAATTTTGAACTTGCAGATTTGCGGGCGGGATATCTTAGCATCTATGGCTGATAGAAATAAAACATTTTTGCAACATATAGCTAAATGTTTGAAGCTTACAATGTTGAGAGCAAATTTTTCATTTATGTCCAAAAGGTTTTGCAGTTCATTTATTGCTTTATCACCTGGTAACCTTCAATGTGTTGTAAAAGTGCTATAATGGTTCAGTCTGGAAAGTACTCAACATTGTATTCTTTATACTGAGTAGTTTCTATTCATGTGTCAAACAGAATATTTGTCAGATAGTCTTTTCTCCACTGACTGAAATGATGACCAGATATCTGAAATCAGCAAACTGCTCAGGCTTGTGCAGTTTCATTGGGTTTGGTCAAAAAATAAGAAGCTCCAAGACCAGTGTTCCCCTTTAAGAAAGAATTAAACATGGAAGGACCGAACATGGACAGCAAAAGATGTGCTCTCTGTTTTCTGTCCTTCCATGTTTAATCCTTAAGTATTAACGCGATAGCATTTAGGTGCTCGTGTCATAGAAAATCCGGTGTCGGTGGGACCAAAAATCCCATAATGCAACGCACGCAGCCATGTGTGACCTCACCTGTGACATCGCACGTGGCTGTGACGTTATGACCCTATCGACCCTCTAAATTTGGAGCAAAAATTTTCCGCTAAATCTAGCAGAAACTTATCTTGCCAAATTTAGCGAAAAATATCCCGCCAAATTTAACAAAAAATTTTCCTGCCAAATTTAGGAAAAAAGTTTCCTGCAAAATTTAACGGAAAATTTTTCTCATGCAAGAGTTTAGCGAAAAGTTTTCCCACCAAATTTAGCAGAAAGGTTTCCCGACAAATTTAGCGGAAAAATTTTCCGCTACATTTAGTGAGTCAATAGGGTCATGACATCACAGCCACATATGGTGTCATGCGTCACGAGACATGACGTCATGGGACATGACTGATTAGACCACACACACTCTTGCACGACTTGGGAATGAGTGCGGGTTCATATAGAAGGCTACTGCGAACTAGGCCCAATAACGCTGTCATGTTCCACTCTTAAAGGCGAAGCTTAAGTGTCCCCCAAGTTTTTACACTAAAGCAATATGCTCTTCTCAAAACAGTATCTAATATTATATCACTGAAACTAATAGTGCATCTTACCTTTTAGCTCTCAATTATGTATTCAAACAGAAAAGACCATACCCATAAAATATGTGAGCTCAGCACTGGGACGAAATTGGGTAAGAGTTAACTTTTTGTCAAGACCTTTAAGGAGTGGAAATGGAATGCTTTGCCTCATGAGATTGTTTGTACTGCAAATGCAGAAACATTTTTTAATATTTCTTTCATTCCTGCAATAATACCTGATGGTGCTGCAGTTTTAGAATGAATTAAGAGTAAAGAACACAAGTACCAGACAGGTTTTGAACCTTATTTATGACTTTCCTTTTAAAGCGGTAGCTTTATAGGGCCAACTAACCTCAGGAGCCGCATAAGTATGAAATGTGTAGGTCGGTCGGCCCGTAATCGCTAAACAATCTTTAAAAAAAAGGGCAACTCATGCCAGGGATCATAACTCCGGTTACCGGCGTGGAAGCAGAGTGCAATGCTGACTGAGCTATGGATCCAGCATGCAGTAACTGGAGGAGCAGAAGCAGGTGGTGTGAGAAAGCATGCAGAGTGAGAGGGATGAAAAGGACAAGAGAGAGGAGCAGAAACAGGGGCTGTAAAAAGAGCATGCAGAACGAGGAGGAGTGGAAGGGGCAGGAAAGTGCCGTTTCCCCTCTTTTGGTGACCCAGAAAATTCAGCGCAAAGGCTTTGTATCCGGGTGGTGCTGAAGGGAAGCGCGCAGCAGTGTCACGAAGAGACAATGGTGTGACTTAGTCCGTTTCCATACAAAACCCTGTCCTAGTCACCACCTGAACTGAGAGGACCAACTACCCTAGGCATTGAATGACTAAGGGTCATCCTGCCCTAGGGCTCCACCCGAACTAAAAGCATAACCCACCCTATAAAGGTACCACATTTAAACGCGTTTGGCAAAATGATCAAACGTGCAGCCTATTTTTGTTTTCTTTTTCATTCCTTTTCTTGGAATCTTGCTTTGTTCATGCAAAAACATTTTTTTGTTTGTTACACATCTTTGAACTTGTGTGCCACAGCCACATGGTCAATTCAGTTTTAGCACCGTTCGACAAAGCTTTAAAGTAATATTTTAGCCCTTGCTTAGGATTTGAGCCATTATGGCAAGAACCCACGTACTGTCGAGACCTGTTATAACGAAGTCGACAGGAATCACCATATCTGCTTCTTGTTATATCTGGACTCGTAAAAGTAACACTAAAAAAAAAAGATAACAGGGGCCATCACGGGCACATGTTTATCGTGCGTGCAGAAAGTGGACAAGGCTTCCCAGCACGCGCTCTCTGCTAGATCGGAGCCGCTTCTCGCCAATTGTGAGAAGCTCCGATCGAGAAAACATCCTGCGAGCTTTTTACGGACCGTGTCGACAGCTGCGACGGCCGCCACGGAGGACGCCGGCGGTGGACAACATTCTTTACGTTCATGCGCACTTCGTCGAGGATGGCACGCTTTTGGTTCAAGGAGATTACCTTCGTCTTCCCCGTCGAGGTGCTGGCGGTGCTGGGACTCTCCATCGTTGAGTGGCGATGATTTGCCGAATCGGTGCTTGAGTGAAGACTTTCGCGCATGAGCGACCTCACTGACCAGCGACGCCGACAGGGGACACGAAGCAGACGAAAGAAGCGCGCACGGCACGGGGACCGTGTTCGCGCTCAAAGCTCGTCTTTCGTCGGTGTAGAGAGCCTAGATTTAAGAGAGGGGGCAACTGCTCTATCGGGGTCACGGGGTTTGTGGGCTGCGTTTGCAAAACGAGCTGCAGCATGCAAGGAGTCAAAACTCAAAAGCATTCACCTTCTGCGAAACTGTCCGCCTCTCCACCCACTTTCCTTGCCACACTGGCCACGCGACAACCAAATGCAGGCGTACTTGAGCCAATCTGCCCAGGAGGTGTCTGCCATTGAGTTGCAAATGCTCTCAATGGTTGGAGTTGCTCCCTCTCTGAAATCTAGGCTTTCTCCGTCATCTCTGCGTGCGATGCGGAAAAGCCACTTTCCAGGTAAATAGCAGACGATGATGCAGACGTTGCCGCTGGCGGCCTTTGCAGCATTGTCTGCGCCCCGTTCTGAATGGCTGCTCAGCCGCAGCAGCGAGAGTGTGGCGGTCTGAGACTTAATAAACTTTACGAATTTCAATATTTTTTAAATTACCATAAAACATCTCTTCGCTATATCCGCAAGAGCCGCCTAGTTTCCTTCGCTAAAATATGAAAGACAATTACAATTCTTTGTAATGCCGAATTAGAGCGCAGCTCTTGAGGAGAAGGAGGGGAGGGTATGGAAGGAAGGGTCTGCTCCCTCCTCCTCCTCATTCCCCTCCTCTCCTCCTCGCCTTCCATTTAGCAGGAAATTTAATGAAATATTCACGACAAATTTAGAGGGGATATTTAGCGAAAATTTTCCCACTAAATTGAGCGGGAAATTCAGCAAACATTTTCCCATTAAATTTAGCGAAAATTTCCCGCTAAATTTAGCGGGAAAATTGACGTCACGTGACCTCACCACCAATTCAGTTTCCCCGCTAAATTTAGTGGGAAACTGTAACGTCCTATAATGCAACGCACATAATTACATTGACGGCGACGCCGCTCTATCCCGGAAACGGGCGCCTAAGAGCCTAAGAAACGGACGCCTATACAGACACAAATGCATTGAAAAAGTGCAAACGGGAATGGGATATTGTGGTTGCTTTGCTGTAGCTGTTATTTCGTTATAACCGACTTCGTTATAACCGGTCTTGACAGTATACTCAGTTTCACGATAACTTGGTAAACTGTGGAGGCTACGGCCGCTATGACCCAATAAGAGCGTCGGAGCGAGGCACGTGACACCACGTCACGGGAGCGCTTATGCTGCTGCGCCAAATGCAAGGCGCAGAGGAACCGGCTCTTGTCTGCTTGCAAACAGTCGTCTGCTGCGAAACCAACCAGCTGCGGATGAACGTCCACCGTTGCAACGTCTGCTAGAGTGGCGTGCTCTTTGGGAACAGTTCATGACACAACAATACGCTTAATTTACCCCCGAATCTGTTGCGGGTGCTGATGCCAGGCCAACATTTTGAGAGGAAGCGGTTGATTACGGGGCTGCGACCATTCAAACATCGCTCAAATGCCGAGTTGTTCTCGGAAAAGGCTTGATCCGAATTAAGTATCATTGAAAAGTCGCGTGTCTTCGTCTTTCTTCCGTGTCGTGTAGCGTAGTGCCAATAGCGATGCAATCGCGCGAGTTCAATTGCCATTAAAAAAAAAGAAGCCTAGAACTACTTTTTGTTGCAGGCGGCACCATTGCTGTGGTGGTAACGAGGCCTCGTGGCCTCAATCAGGGAGGGCTGTTACTTGCCTTGCTCTGATGCTCCTATTGGGTCGCTGGGGCCGCAGCCTGCACAGTTCGCCACGTTATCATGAAATAGAGTGTACAAGAAATCTGGCCATTAGCAAGTTACTTTACACAATACATTTTTAAAGTGTCCAGAACTAAGGCTTTTTTGTAACGTTAGCTACACTGGCCGAGGTTGAGCAGTTTCGCGTGGCTCTCATAATGAGCCGCACTCCGTGCTGTGCAAGCGCGAGGAGCAGTGACGTCACACGGCGCACAGCTGGCAAGGCGGAGTCGCCGTCGCCGCGAACACCGCTGCCAGCGCGCGCGCTCGCCAATCTGCGCAAGCGCGAGGAGCAATGACGCCACACGGTGCACAGCTGGCGTGCCGGAGTGACGTCATAGCCGTGGCAGACGCACTGGCGCTGCCGCGTGTCCAGCCGTGTGCCTCCGTTGCGCAGTAGCCAAGTTGACGCTGCACCGGAGCTGCTTGATAGCGCTCTCATTTTGTGCGCATAAAATCACGCTACGTATACCCTGGCATAGCCAAGCTAAGCCACCGCAATTTTTTCACGTTCTAACAGTCCCTAGAGCTTGAAAGAATTCAGAAGAAGGAACCTGCTTACACCTAATGAAAATGTCTCGAGTTAATTTTGTTGGCTCCTAAGGGGCATCTTTTCACAACAGTTTTCCTCCTGCCCCCTACAATGGGCACATAATGCTGTTTCGTGTGGCATCCTAATTCTCTGGATCGTAACTCCCTCTCTTGGGTACCTTATACTTGAGGATTAAGTTTTCTCATTATATTGTCTAAATTTTATTTGACTGCTTCCTCCTCTCCTAAACCATTCTTCTCTTTTACCCTCCTCCCCCAAGAGCTTAACCTCTTCCCGTAAGAAGAAAGTGTGTAGAACCATGACATCTTTTCCTAGTCTCTCCTCTCTTTCCTTCGCCACACCCTACAGTTGGCAAGTGGGGGAGGCTAGAAAGATCTCCTGCCTCGCAGAAGTCAGAGTTTCTATGTTGCCCTTTGCAATTGAGAAACCACCCTGGAATCGTAGATTGTTTAGAAAACTCACGGCATGCCGGGCCTCCTGTGGGGCTGCGAAGAACCAAGTAACTGAGCGTGACCTCTTCTGCCTCGTAGATCTTGGTGTTGGAGCCAACAAAGGTGCTGATGCCTAGCTACGTGACAGTCAACATGGGTGCGGAGGAAAAGTCCATTGAGATCTGCAACCTCTGCATCGACACGCTCAAGGGGAAGTGCAAGCGGATCCACGAGTGGCTCTTCAACGCCTCTTCCATCCGGAGCATCAGGTGAGGTGCACGCAAGCTGGAAGAGAAGTGGCATAAGTGGACCTGCTTTTCTGGAAAAGCCGCTGTTTCCTCTTTTGTTCACACAATCGGGAAACCTCTGTGACAGGAGAGAGAGGGAAAGAAAGCATGGTGTGCAGCATCAGACATGACATGCTTCCTGTCTGCAAAGAAAAACAGCTGTATAAGAAAATTGGCAGTGACCTTTATCTCCCAAGTCCTATAGTACATGGAATGCAGTGTAGAAGGAGTGATTGTTTAAATTTGGTTAGAGGACGGTAAAGAGTAGTTTTGGGAAGAACTGCATACTGTTTATTACAGTGAAACCCACTTATAACGAATGTGGTAGTTCCGTGAAAGGTGGTTTTTATCAGTAGTTCGTTATAACTGGACTTGCTTTTGAAACATTATAAAAAGGATAATGAAGCTGGTGTTGGTAGTTTTCCTCTGCCAGCTCTTTATTTAAAAAAACTGTTTGCACGATATTAACGCGCCTCCATTTCTATTGCGAAGGCAAATTTAGCTTTCAGATAATCAAAAAATAAATTGCTGCCGATTCTACCGCTGGCAATCAGGTCAGCTGAACACGAAAAAACAAGAACACGAAGGAAGGAAGGAACTAGCTCAACCAAAACCCGTAACTCAGATTCTACCGCACAAGTAAAATAATGAAGATTGACCACATACCTCATAGAACAGGTTTTATGAAACGCATGCCAACACAACAATAAATGCCGTGTACTAGTTACACGATGGTTCTTCACTGTCTACAGAGGTAATTAATACTTTCTTTGGTCTAAAGCGTTTCAAGCTGCTGCGCTTCCTGCGCGTGTACGAGTGCGCTGTCGTCGCCTCTGGCAGGCTCGTCTTTCAAACGGCACTTTGCAAGCTCGTCGGGTGGCTGGGATTGCGAGGCCACGCAGTGCTGCTCCGTTGTTATCTTTTTCCGCCAGCGTAATGCCCTTTCGTTTAAATAAAGCTTCCTAGTGGATTTTTTTCCCCCCATCTTAAAACGACAGACCCGAGTCCGTAGATGCCAGTACAGTAACGCGACAGAATGTTCATGATACGGATACCAAAAGGGCGAACGTAAACAAATGGTCACGATGGTGATGGGGCTAGCCAACTTATACCAAACATTGAGTTTTTCTTGGTCGAATACAGAGTTTGCAAACAGAGAACGAACGAATGCAGCACAGCGTGAGAGTTGACTTTCTCCTTCTCCTCTTCTCCTTCCCACACACACACAATCGGCAGACTACGCGACCCCGGAGGGCATTTTTGCTTTTGTAGTTTTATTTCATCCCCTGCCACACGGCCGTGAGAATGACCTCGAGCCCCAGAGCACTGCGCCCAAAATGTAACTCTTTTTATCTTTTTATCTTTTTTTTTTTCGCATGCGGGATTTTTTTTTTTTTTTTGAAAGCCGATTTTATGTTTGTTGTAACTGTATGATGTTTTGAAAAACGGTCGTTTTATCTGAAACAATTTTAATGGGTAGGGCCTTGATTTTATATATTTTCTGAAAGCTGGTCGTTATATGTGGGATCATTATAAGTGGGTTTGACTGTAATTGCCGTCACCCTCCTCTACAACATCATCATCTGCTAGTATGAGTTTTGTGATAACTAGTAGGAGATATAAGGCATACATCTAAGCCTCTGCACGTAGAAAGATAAGCAGCTGGTGCAGAGGTAGAGCATTAGGCTGTGGGACCGAGAAGTCTTGGGTCAAAACTTTCAAAAATCCCTATGAATAGGGTGGTTAAAAAAACAAGAAACTCTTTCCAGGAATAGAGACTACCAGCCACGGCGGACGTCGGGGATTGCAGAAACATGAGAAATTGTCAGTGAAAGAAGGAGACAAAGAGAAAGAGAAATAACAAAAAAAAAAGAAGAAAAAGACAAAAAAGAAAATCAGCAGAACCCATCCTTTGGGAATGATTATCTACGTTAATGCGAATGGCATCAAACGTGTGCAGAGTGATAGCGGATCTCGTCAGGTGGCCGGCACACCTCTAGATACGCCAGCCCACTCTTGAGGCGATTCTAAATTTGTTGACACTTTCACAGCCCTGCGCACGATCTCTGCAGCCCAGCACGTGCGTTTGTGTCACTTAGGAAGGCTGGGCAAAGCACGCGCCATACGCACAAACACTCAAAATGGTACCGACCAGACTTTGTAGCGTCTCAGCTAGTCTACCTACGGTACCTCAACGGTTCTTGGTGAGCTCGATGTAGATTCAGCTGCGTAGTACGGGTGCAGCGTTTCATGCACGAGGGCTCATTCCGTCTTGTGAGGCTGAGCACGGTCGCTACATCACCCTCTCCCGAGCGCGGGAGAGGGTGAGCTAGCGGCCGTACTCACCTACGCAGATGCTGTGTCGGTCCTTGTGGCGCTGAACATAAGTCCACTGTATCTGAAATGCGCAAGCAAAACAGTCTATTGTAAAGATCCATAAACAACCGTTTAGAATGCGTTGAATGACTGCCTTGCATAGCACTGTGGCTAGCGACGTCTGCCTGCTGATCGAAGGGTCAACGGCTGAATCCAGCTGGCGCCGGTGCTTTCTTATTTATTTATCGACCCGCGGCGTAAGAGGTTAGATAGACCAGATAGATAGATAGATAGATAGATAGATACATAGACGAAGAGTGCGTAGTATCCAAAGAACGCTAGACCGCATTAAAAGAGGGTGAGGTCTAAGCTTGATGGCTGGGTCACGGCTGTCCAAAACGACAGCGACCTCCAGGACACCAGGATAGCCTTTGTTCAGTGATTTGAATGGCGAACACTTTTCCAGGTGACCATGTCATAGTTCTTCACATTCTGTGGTCTGGGCCGCATGCAACACGCTGCCGGACTCAGACCTCAGGGACCCAGCGGCCCAGGTGACAGAATGTAAAGAACTGTGACACGGTCACCTAAAAAAGTGTTTGCCATTCAAATCATGAACAAAGGTTTTCCTGGTGTCCTGGAGGTCGCTGTTGTTTTGAACAGCGTGACCAGCCATCAAGGTTAGACCTCACCCCCTTCTTTTCCTTTTTCTTGCTTTCCCGTTTTTTTCCTCGTCTCTTTCTTTTTTATTGTCATTTTTCTTTTTCTTCCGCTCCTTCTTTCACTGACAATTTCTCATGTTTTTATTCGAGTGTCTTTCTCTTTTAAATTGCAAAAACATACTAATTAGCTAAATAATGAACTGGAAGTTACTAATCAACTTTTTAATTTGTGAAGATAAACATATGGTTCCAATTAGAAACTTGTTGAACATCCGCGATAACCACTGTATCAACTAATATTAGGAAGATATAGGGCAGGTGCAGCATTTTACAACCTTTTAAAAAAACGCTAAATTCGGACATGTTTCTAGGTTTCGGTTTCCTGTTAGGCGCACCTCTGCGCCAGCGGTTCTGACCCCCGGTGGCCGAGAAGTGCAACACGTGCGCCATTCTTGCCGAGGCATGAAGCTACCACCTCGACCGCTTGCGCAAAGATATGTTTCGATAGAATATTGAAACCTAGAAACTCGTCCAAATTTAGAGTTTTTTTGGAATGCCTAAGATGCTGTACCTGCCTTATATCTTTCTAAAATGAGTTGATTTAGTAATTTTTGATGATGCTCACAAAGTTTCTAATTAAATCCATATGTTTATTTTCAATAATTGATAAGTTATGTAGTAAATCTTACTTAAGTATTGAGCTAATTAGTATGTTTCTTGCAATCCCTGATGCCCGCCATGAATGGCACATTGTTTCCGGAAAGAGTCTTTTTTTTTCCTTTTCAACCACCTTATTTTTAGCTGCTTTTGAAAGTCTTAGCTGAAACATCCTTTATATTGATTTAATTGTGAGAAGTACCTAGGCGCACGACCCCACGTCTCTTCCGTTGCCCATGCGAGTTCGTTCTCATTGCAGCCAGTACAAGCGGGACGAGCGCTGCCTGTTCCTGTACGTCCACCAGAACTCGGACGACTTCCAGATGTTCTTCCCATCGGAGCTGCTCAAGAACCGCTTCTACGAGCTCATCCTGATCATGACGGCCGACCAGGAGGGCATGGTCACTGACATCGACCTCGACCTTGGCTCAGGCTGCGTCCAGGTGACCGCCGGGGTTGCGATCGAGTCGACGCAACCACCCTCCATCTCCTCTCCTCAAGGTTGCACCATCACTGGGCAATACCTTCTAGATGGCAAGGCTGTAGCGCCAAGTCTTCAGCATCCCCTTAGCATCCCCGCCGAGTCTTCAGCATCCCCTTCAGCGTGACACAGAAGTGTTGCGTCAGTGTTCGGCTGGTACTTGTGTCCTCGTTGAACGAATGACTGGTGTAGTCACAGCCGAACGCTGACGCAGCTCTTGCGTCCAATCTGCCCAGTGCTGGCCTCCGGTGGGGATGCTAAAAATTCAGTGTTATGATCTTTCTGTCTTAGAGGCATTGCCTTGGGGCAAGTTCCCAAGGCTGGGCCCACTCCAGAGAGACTAGGCGAACTTGCTTGGTGTTCAGACTCCTCGGGAGTTAATTCGCTACCCGGAAGTGCTTAGGTTGCTTGAGGCATTTTGAGGAGTGTGCAGATGTCGTAGATTTCACGTATAAGATGGATATTATAGAGTTAAAACTGAATCTAGTGAAGTAAGGGGAAGTTGCATATTATTTGTTTAAGTCGGGAGTTTCATAATCGAACATGGCATATTTAGGGCATTCTTTGGGCAAAAATGGGCATTAAAATTTATTTTTATTGTTGAGTTAGGAGGGGAAGGAACAGTCCCCTGCATCCGTAAGAAAAAAAAACAAAAACGTTTTGGATGCATTAGCAAGGCCAGTGTCTGCATCACTTAGCTAGCAGCGAATGAGGCAGCAAAGCTACTAACAACAAACGGAATATTTTTTTTTCAAGGCATTGATTTTGAGAATGTTTGGTTCTCATTATCAAATACTGGGAATGTTCTATTTCCATTTGCACACCCTGAAACCTCACAGCCCAATCTAATGGCTGCATCTCTCAGCCACCAACGAACAAGACAGTAAAGCTGTTAATGGCAACGGACAAATTTGATGGCCTTTTTCAGGACGTTGATAGCAAAAATGTTCTATTCTCATTGTCAGATTCTGGGCATGTTCTATTTGTGTTTTCACACCCCAAAACCTCAGGTGCAGATTCTAGTGGCTGCATCTCGCAGTCAGCAATGAATTAGACGACGAAGCTCACGGGGACAAATAGAAACATTTTTTTTTCAGGATTGTGGTACCGAGAATGTTCTATTCTTCACGTCAAATGCTGGGAACGTTCTATTTGCTTTTGCACACCCCCGATAATGGTCAGAGAGTGTACAGCACCACCTACCTTAAGGAGGGGACCTGCCGTAACCCCGCTTTCCGCTTGGCGGCTGCAGTTTGAGTACGAGACTGACGACCAAGGGCGGCGCATCGTGCTGGGCAAGGGCACGTATGGCGTCGTGTACGCGGCCCGGGACCCTGACGACCCAAGTGAAGATTGCTGTCAAGGAGATTCCCGAGAAGAACCTGGGCGAGGTGCAGCCCCTGCATGAGGAGATCAAGCTCCACTCCCAGCTGCGGCACCGCAAGATCGTCCGCTACCATGGCTCCTTCAGCGAGGACGGCTACGTCAAGATCTGCATGGAGAGGGTGCCCGGGGGTGAGGACGCCGCCCCCTCCCACTCCTAACCGCTCGTGTTCTTCTTTTCTTTGCAAGAATACATCGACCTCCATCTCGGATGGGTGCGAATCGCATTTCGTTCCGGGAGGAAATCAATTTATTCTCTCCTAAACATTCTCCAGCTTGGGGACTTCCCCTAAATCGTTGTACAGTACAATCCCGATAATTCCAGCTTTCTCAATTCCAGCTCGTGGATAATTTAAAATACCGTGCGGGTTCCAACAAAGTCCTCGACAGGTGGCAAAGTTTTCGTAGGTGTGTGGGCAGGGAGTCTGTCCCAGCTGCTGCGTTCCCGAGTGGGGTCCTGAAACACGCCACAACGAGCCTGCTTTCTTGCCTTCACACAAAGCAGATTCTGAGAAGAGACTCAAAATACACTGGTGAGATGAAAGGTCTAGCCATACCTACACAGATGTGCCCTCCTCATAATCTGGAAAAGCACACAATAACGCCCTAAAACAAGAGGAGTAAGGAGCATGGACAGGGTTGACGATGACTGGTAAAAATACGACGGCCACCGGCTAAGCCAACGTGAGCGCCCAGGCTGAACCAGGAAGTATGAAAAAAACGGGCAACTACACGCAGCATTTCACACCTCACACGCTGTGTGCAGTTTGTCCATTTACCGTTTTTCACTGCAGTCTTGAAAGGGGTATAACCTGTGGATAGCAGCAACAGAGCACAGTGAGTAGGGAGCAGAGTACAATCTTGATGAGACCGGAACACGCACTGGGGTTTCACAATCACGGAACACGGGTTGTCATACATGCTGAACATGTATCTAGGACCAAGCATGTATTTCATTTCCTTAGCTACTTCCTTGGATTTCTTGGACTTTCTGGCCCTCTCTAACGTGCAGTGCAGTAGAGCGCAGTGAGACCATTTCAGCTCACATTCTCAGCCTCCTTCACATCCGGCAAGACCCTCTTTAGAAGGACCTGACAACCTTGACGTTCTTCCTAGAGAGCGCGTCCCTAGATGTCGCTGAGGGTGTCCTGGAGGTTGTCTGGAGGTTGTCCTTGAGATCTCCCCTAGAGGCCGTCCAGAACGTCCCTTAGGGTGCCATCCTCGGCGTCGTCTTCTTGAGGTCATCATAGACATCGGCTCCTCAGAGGTCGTTCGGATGTCTGTCCTTGGGTCGTCCTGGAGGTCGTCCTGAGAGGCTGGGTCCTCGGGATCCCCTCGCAGTCGTCCCCGACTTGTCGTTTTAACGTGGCTTCCTAGGACGTGGATTCTTGACAATGTCTTAGATAGTCCTCTAAGGTTGTCTTGTAGACTTGACGCCTATCAAGGATATAATAGACAACCACAATAGTGGTCTCTCACAGTACTGTTATTTGCCATGCACTACCTGTATGGCTGCTTCCAGGTGCAAGCATTAGGGCGACTAATCTAGGATTGTAGCAACTTGACTGCCCTCCTAGAGTAGCTACATAGCTACAAGCTCCATGTACCTTAAAGCCTTTTGTCCCGTCTGCACCTCTGTCCTTGTATTGGGGCATGACTTCAGTGAAAATGAAAGCATTTTTGCACTACTGGATGCTGATGCTATGGCAGGTTGTCTCAGCCCAGAGGGCCCCTCTCTAGATTCGGGTGAACACATGGCACTCTTGCAAATGTCTGGCTCTGTCGGCCCACCTAGGTACTGTTAGTCAGGGTTTCTGAAACCTCTTTAATTGAGTTGTTGTGTCTCCAAAAAATCTGAAAAAAGCTGCCGAAGGTGCACCCTAAGAAAAGGGAATGAAACTTTTTAACACCTGTGTTGAATTTTGAGACGCCTATCACCCCCCAGCCTATACACGAGAAACAGCACAAAGTGAGATGCCTGTTTGACATGCCAAGCACGAGCCAGAGGATCGGCCCACAGGAGACATCAAGGGAGACAACGTGCTTTGGTGTTACACAGTAGCGGGGGGGGAAATCAAAATCATGGATGCTGGGACCTCAGCATCAGCTGAGAATGAAACTGCGGTCACTAGAGACCTTCACTGGAAGTGAGGTATTCTGAGCGGCATGCATTCCCTGTCGTACTTGCCTGTGAGCATGTACTGGTTCATGCCATTGTTCTGGTTTCAGGTACGTTTCAATACATGGCTCCGGAAGTCATCGACAATGGACAGAGGGCTAGTAGTGCACAGTGAGTCTTTTCTTCTAGCAGTCGGCTATGATGGGACAACTTAAAGGGATCACGAAAAGGAAGATGACAGCATTTAACTATAGGATTCTTCTCTCTCGTGTGGTTCTTTCATTTGGATGGCACAAAATTTCTGGTTGACGCATGTAGATCGAAAGTGGCTGTTGACTCCAAGGGTGTTTCCTGTTTGATATTTTGGTACCCTCTGATCGAGGCTCAAGACCCCTTCTGCCAGCACGACAAAAAGTGGATTAACCATTGCCAAAAGATATACCTTTCTTTCTTTTAAAACAGAGGTGAAACCGTTAGCTCATAGGCAAAATTTGGTTCAGAACCGGACGGCAAAGTTTTAAAGTTTGATGTTATATGATTAAAAATTTTAATCAATATTTCTAATGGGAAACCAGTGGACAACAAAGTCCATGAATACATGGAGATGAATGGCTTCAGCTTCCAGGAACAGACCTTATTTTCTCATTGAGAGTTTCAGAAAATTGCACAACTTTTGAATGGGGTAACGGTTTGTTCTGAAACTTTGTCAACTGGTCCGGATCATTAGTACTACATTTGGACAGAGACTGAGCATTTGGCCACGTGTAGTTTATTTTTGAAGGGGAAAAAAGCTGTACATTTTTTTCAAGGACATGTACATGAAGAGTTTGCTCTGAGCACTTGTTGACCCAAGTGAAAAATTGGCCGCATCTCCACGTGGTGAATGATGTTGATTGGGGCGGCGAAGCTCTGGTGGTGCTTGTCTGCGTAGACGCTGAGCCGCAGCATGCCGAGCCTCTCGTTCGTTTTCATCCATGTCTGAAAGAGAATGTGTGGTATGGAATGTGGTTATATACGCATTTGAGCATTTGACCGCAGCGCCCTCTCGTCTATAAACCGTGAGCCAATGCATGCAGTTTAACGCAATTATATACGCATTTGACCGCAGCGCCCTCTCCTGTATAGACGTTGAGCGGCTACATGCAACGCCTTCATCCATGACATCCCCAGCTCTTGAGTTACTACCACATCTACCAGAGCCCCCTACTCGTCCCGCAGTCGTGGCCGAGTGGTTAAAGGGCAATCTCCGCTCAATTCCCAGAGATTTCGGGATAATGAGTGATTTCAATCAAAAAGCCCTAGTAAAAGACACTACGCTGTTTGCTTCGCTAAAAATGGGATATATATTTTTAAATCTAATTTTAAACACGAGCGGAAATCGAAACCGAAACTTCATGCCGTCCTGGCAACATTGGCCTTGGGCCGCCAGGCACATGGCCATCACGCGGTACGAGATGTCACGTGATCCTCGCCCAACGACGGGCGGGATGGGGGCGGGCGTGGGCAGGCGCGAGTGTCGCCTGCTTTGCACCGCACTTTCGCCACGCTTTGGTGTCTACGGCATTCGACGACGTCTGCACAACTGCGGCATAAGTCTGCGCACGCGGGTGTCCATAGTGTGGACGAACCTCGAGAGACAATAATCACAAACGGTGAGACGACGACAGTGGTTGTGGCACGCTAAAGACAGCGGTAATGGCGGGACCACGGCGGCTGGCCGGTCTGCTCCCAAGAAGCGAACTGCGCAGGCGCCAGTACGCCAATCACGTGGACACCGCTGAGCGCAGAGAGGCAACGTTGCTGAGCGCCATGCGCTACGCTCGATCGGAGAAGTAAAAACAAGCAAAAAGGGGGCCATGAAGATGACGTTTAGCTCAATGTTGGCTCCGCCCATGCCGTAGCCTTGACTGCGCTGTTGGTTGCGCCTGAATTCGCCCGGCTCGAGTCAGGCTGATTTCGGCAACTTCGGCGAGTTGCAAAGTTTGCCGGACCGTTTAAGAAACATTTAGACAGAACTGCGTCGTAATATTTGACGTGTGGTCTTCCTAGGCGATACTGAAGAGGACTGCATTGTTTTTTCAAAACCAAAAATGAAGCGGAGTTGGCTTTAAGGCGATGGACTAGAAACCTATTGGGGGTCTCCCGCACAAGTTCGAATCCTGTCAACTGGCGAAAAAAAAATCTTTTCATAATTGTTTTTTCTTTACCTTTTTTTTTTTTTTTTTTTACACGAGCAGGTGTTTATTTGCTTGCCCAATGAGCTCAGGAGCAGGAGCACTGGACGCCAGACATACACCAGACAGATGGACGGACGGACGTGGCTAGCCCCTAAGGAGCTTCTGCCCCTAAAATTTGTGGTTTTTTCTGTATGTCTTATTCATTGGTCGAGTCTTTTTGGCCAGAGGGCCCGCATCATGCGGGAAGCCCACCTGCGTTGCACTTTACGGATGAGGACTAGTGCACAATATGTGGAAGGGACAATGATGTTTGGGTCCAAAACGGTGACCTTTTGGGGAGACTGGGCAATGCAGTTCAAGTGACCCCTCACTGTAGCACAAACTGCAGTTTTGCAGCCAATTGCTTTTTGGGGACCTCTTCATCTGCTCAGCTCCTTCTTTTAATTCCAACGATTGGCTCTCCACAGGCACTCCGGTGAACTAGACACGAGGACATTTTAGAAGAGCTTATTCTTGGGCCAGTTACTGTGGCATCACTGGATAGGATAGTGGGCACCAAACAAGTGAAAGGAATAGACCAAGCACCGTTGGTCTTGTTTGTTCTTTCTACAGACTGAACACCACTCCGCCCGTTCTACCATTCTGTTGTTTTCTTAATACAGTCAAACCTCGATGTAACGAAGTTGAAAATTCTGAATTTACTTTGTTACATTGAAATTTCGCTACTAGAGAAATTCGCGGCGACTGTTAAAGAAAGTTTCCACAAATGTTTCTCGGGTGCACAAAACTCACCGGGGACGCCTATATTTCAGTTGAAAGTAGTCTGGCACCAGCTGTTTTGTTTCGCTTGGCTTAGGCGGGGGATTCTCCGCTTTTCTTTCTTATCGGCGCGCTAACCCTGAGACCAAACTGCGCTGTGCAAAGAACAAGAAAAAAAAGCTCCTTGTTTTTTTCTTTTCTGTTGGTTCCGGTGGATTTTTTTTTTGCCGCCTTTTGCAAGCTGTTTTGTTTTCGCTTTGCTTAGGCGAGGGCTTCTTTGCTTCTCTTTCTTATCTCCTTGCGCGAGGCGCGCAATCTAAAGTCAAAACTGCGCTGTGCAAAAAAAAAAAAAGGAAAAGCTTTTTTTTGTTTTTTGCTTCCGTTGGATTTTTTTTTTTTGCCGCCTTTTGCAAGCTGTTTTGTTTCGCTTTGCTTAGGCGAGGGCTTCTCTGCTTCTCTTTCTTATCTCCTTGCGCGAGGCGCGTAACCCCAAAGTCAAAACTGCGCTGTGCAAAAAAAAAAAAGGAAAAGCTTCTTTTTGTTTTTTGCTTCACAGCTCTGGATTTTTTTTGGCCGCCTTTTGCAAGCTGTTTTGTTTCGCTTTGCTTAGGCGAGGGCTTCTTGCTTCTCTTTCTTATCTCCTTGCGCGAGGTGCGTAACCCAAAGTCAAAACTGCGCTGTTCAAAAAAAAAAAAAAAAGGAAAAGCTTTTTTTGTTCTCTTGCTTCCGTTGGATTTTTTTTTTGCCGCCTTTTGCAAGCTGTTTTGTTTCGCTTTGCTTAGGCGAGGGCTTCTTTGCTTCTCTTTCTTATCTCCTTGCGCGAGGCGTGTAACCCAAAATCAAAACTGCGCTGTGCAAAAAAAAAAAAAAAAAAGGAAAAGCTCTTTTTGTTTTTTTTGCTTCCGTTGGATTTTTTTTTTGCGCCTTTTGCAAGCTGTTTTGTTTCGCTTTGCTTGGGCGAGGGCTTCTTGCTTCTCTTTCTTATCTCCTTGCGCCGAGAGCGCGTAACCCAAAGTCAAAACTGCGCTGTGCAAAAAAAAGGAAAAGCTTTGTTTTTTTGCATCCGTTGGATTTTTTTTTTTTTGGCGCCTTTGCAAGCTGTTTTGTTTCGCTTTGCTTAAGTCATAAACTGCGCTGTGCAAAAGAAAAAAGAAAAGAAAAGCTTTTTTTTTGTTTTTTGCTTCCGTTGGATTTTTTTTTTTTACGCCTTTTGCAAGGTGTTTTGTTTGCCCACGTTGCCCATGCATTCATGACCTCGCTGCACCAGGATAAAAGTGTGCATTCATTTCACGCGCGTGGGGAGAGGGGTCAAAATTTTGACGTCCTAGTTGGGGGTGCGTTATTGCATCACGATCATGCCGCTTCACTAAAGTCGTCGCCAGCAGGCCACCTTGCCATACATGTCAGGGACTGCCAGTGCTCCGCCTTGTTCAGGAAAACAAAGATCCTGAAACGTTTCGGGGAACGACGAACTCGCGAGCTCTACGAGGCACAGGTTATTCTGTCCACTGGGGATGCCTGCGTAAGCGCGCCGTCCGTGGCCTTGTCACCAAAGAACTTTATTTTTTAAGTCGCGATATTTAACGATCCTTAGCACCTGTGAATATTTTTAACGTAATCTTCCTCTTTCTTTTATCTACCAGAGTTTCTACGCACGTCGTCCAGGGACTCTATCGTTTCCTAAAAGTCAGTTAAGCGTGCAGCTCAAACCTTAGTATTATTAGCAATTCATTTTCAGCCAACTCAAGCTATAGCATATGTTTTTGCGGGTTTCATTTCGCAATTTTTAAAAACATTCTTGAGTTCTTTTTCCTCTTTCTCCTTTTCATTAAACGTCAGTTGTTAGTCAGCGCTCTATCCTGTCTCCCTTGTCTATCCTTCCTTGTCATTTTGCGCTGTGAATTCAACATAGTGCGTTTATTACACGAGTGAAAAGAAAGTCGAAATTTTGAGAGCCGACTTGGGGGGTGCGTTCATTGTGCAAGTAAATACGGTGCTGCAGCGCGAACGAAGCTGACGGATGAAACTACGGCGGCTCTAGTGTACTCTAGTAGCCGTTCTGTACACACACTCGCCAGGTTCGGCCCGTTTCACTCTTTGAGCTTTATCGGGGCCCATTTCTGCGCATGTGCTTCCCAAAATCTCCTTGGGACCAGAAAGTTTGTGACAAATTGTCCATGAAACTTCGTTACATCGAAATTCCGGAAAACTGGACTTCGTTACGTAGAGGTCAAAAATACATGGCGTGCATACACTTGCGGTTAGAAAACGTTATGCGTTTTTTTTTACATCGAGGATTTCGTTACATGAAGTTCGTTACATCAAGGTTTAACTGTACTGCTATCCTTTACAAGGCTATTCATTAGAAGATGCACAATAATTATGCGATGCCCTATGAGGATGGAGCAGTGACTACACCACTGATGTGCATGTTCTACTAATCTACTCAAACATGCCATACAGACTGTTGACCTCTTCACATTCAATTTTGTTTGTTTAAAATTGTTTAGCTACCTGGCTACATCCATCTGGGAAACTTTTTGCCAACCCAAGTTTTTGTGTATTAATTAACTGCTAGAGTGGGGGACTATTTTTTACATGTGAACTCATTTAAATTCTTAGCACTAAACATTGTCTCAATCTGATGCACCGCCATGTTTCCGTTTCTTGCAGGCTGACATCTGGTCCCTTGGGTGTACGGTTGTCGAGATGGCAACCGGAAGGACGCCCTTCATTGAGGTAACAGCTCTGCATTTTTTTATTGGATTGCACAGGAACCCTTCCTAAAACACCGTAAGGTTGAGCAGTGCCAATTCTGGAGTTTGGCTCTTTTCCAGCTCGGCTCTCCACAGGCAGCCATGTTCAAGGTTGGCTGCTTCAAGATCCACCCGGAGATCCTCAGCACACTATCAGAAAAAGCGCAGAAGTTCATCAAGAGGTGCGTTAATTGATCCATTTGACTGGCAGGTCACGTATTGAGGCTACACTAGAAAATTTTTTCCGAGGCTGGCGATTGTTGAACTGTCACTTTTTCTCTTTAGGTGCTTTGAGCCAGACCCTGCCAAGAGGGCGACTGCAGCTGAACTGCTCGAAGACCCTTTTCTCACAGAGTGAGTGAAACCTCTAGCAGTTTGCCTTAACTTGTAGTCCTCTCTCTCCTTTGGTGTACAAGATCAACCGTATGGTAAAAACCAAAAGTGGTCAACCCCATTACTAGGACTCTAGATGGAAAGATGAGTTGTACAAAATGTGAGAGTACTACTAAAACAAACCTTTTTTTAGAATTCTTCTCTCATTACCATTAAAAGAGTGGAAAACATTATTGAAAACCGTTATTTTTGTAGCAAAAAATTACGAAATGCAGCCACAGTTGAACCTCGATTTAACGAAGTCACCGGGACCCGTTAAATATTTCGTGAAATCGGGAACTCAGTAAAATCGAGGAAGGGAGACCTCGTGCATAGGCTGCGTGGGGAATCCGAATTTGTTCGTTAAATCAGGAAATTCGTAAAATCGGGCTTCGTTAAACCGAGGTTCAACTGTATTTTGGTTACAACTCCTGTTTTCCTCCTGCGGTAATGTTTATCACACAGTAAAGTTTGAAGAATGAAGTGCAGTGTTGTTTTTCTTTCTCAAGAACTAAAGAACTCACCTTAGGATAGAAAATAGTGGAGGCTGATCTCGAGTTATATCCTAGGTTAGTGCTCATCTCTGCGTGGCCTGCCCATTGAGAGCTAGCAGACGACACTCGGCACTTTTCATTCTAGCAACGGGAGGAAAAGAAGCCACGCCCGGCCGCACCGGACTTCAGCCGAAGCATATCGGGTGAGCCGCCTCTTTGCTGGTTTTCACCAGCATCGCTGCGATCATGCTGCGCAGCCAAGGCATACACTGCCTCGCAACGCCACAATGGTCGGCGACGACTGAAGAAATGCAGAGTGTGGTTTATAACATTCAGGTTTTTTGCATCGTGATTCATTCTTCGGCGTTTGTTTTGGCCATTGCTGCAATTCCATTGGATGCACAGTGATGCGGTGCTCAGAACCCGCCTGACCCTGCGTTTCTAACGCTGTCAGTGGCTACAGACCCGCGGTAGTTGTCGAGCTGTGCAACTTCTTTCGTTGAGGGCATGTGAGGAAGAAAGCGAGCACGAGGGGGTTAGAAAACCAGAACTCGAAAGTTTTTGGATAAAAGGGGTGGCGAGCAAGGAGAAGAGGCCATGTCTAACGTCATGAGTGCCAGGAGGATGGTAAATTGGAGGGAGGGTGCCTAAAAACGGCTCCACAAACGTTAAGTAACGAAATATATGTACTCGCGTTTACAATCACATGGATTCTTAGCAGTCTTTGACCTGTGAGACGTACAGTGCGCTATAGTGGGGCTTCTTTTCATATTATTTCGAAGGCATGTTGGCAGGTACCAAATTCTGCCGTTTAGGTTAGTGTCCCATATTGGAACTTTTCACCATACTTGCAGTTTTGATGATGGTCTTTTGATTCCAAGAGAGACAGAACAGGATAAGCTGTTGATCACTTGTTCGGGCTGACTGAGTTGCACTGTGTACATTGGCTAGAAATGCGAGTTAGAATGAGCAAGCGAGCGACCAGGCGGTACAGACTACAGCGGCGGTAGCAGGCAGCGCAGTGGAGGGTCAGGACAGCAGTGGAGGTGTTTAAACGTGTCTACTCATCCGCCGCGCACAATGCCTTCTTCGCCCCTGATGCACGCACGGTAGCTGTGCGACAGCGTGGTTTTTACTGCTTGGTCGCCGTTTGTGCATTCTAGCTCATGTGTGCTGGCCAGCCTGTACACTATTCCTACTGAACTGCTGCACCACAGAGGAGCAACATGTCTCGTGTGGAATTTGCACAACTCCGAGACACACACCACGGCCACAACCGTTAGGCTAGATCTTGAGCTCAAATGTCCGAGTGCCCTGCCAATCTGCAATGCAGCGCCCCGATGCATCGTTTAGTTCGATGTACTGCCCAAAGTTAAGCTGTTTGGCCACCAGTTGCACTGACTAACGGCCGACCGAGTTGCCTTCTGTTCAGTGCTCTGGGGCCATAGTAATAATTTCAACCGAAATCGTTCCTTTTAGTTCGGACAGTCAAGACTATCGTAACTATCACAGTTCCTGCCCAGTTGTTAAGGCAGCTGTTAGCAGCTCGGTTAGAAAGGTGCTTTGGTCTTGCAGTATAGCTGTTACTCGCCAATTTCTTCCTTGTATTTTTCTTCCCAAAATTTGAGGACCTCGCCTTGACCCTTCACAAAGAAATTTGCCCTTGTCGTGGAGCCAGATTTTTGAATGTATACGTACTCCACTGCTTTCGCACCTTATGGGTACCTGGTCGCAGTGTCACTTACGACAGCCCAGTTGCCGAGGCACCATTGCCAAGGCACTGCCGTCTAGGCGGGTGGTCTTACGGAAGTGCTTGGGCCGCGTCCCAGTTCCCGCAGATCGAATTCACAAAATGGACAAGCCGGAACGGATGTCTCGGTTCGCCAGCACGGGCGAGGATGGGTGAGTACCCCTGCGGATACTGGGAAGACTTCTTGCCCGTTTCTAACCTCCAAGTTCTCACTTTTTGTTTTGCCTTGATTCAAGTAGTGAACTTTTCAGCAAGACTTTGCTCACTGCAGAGTGGCACTTGGCATGTTCTGCATCCTTTAGAGTGGTTATTTTCGCTCGAGTTGTGGATAAAATAAAAAGAATATTAATGCTAGAGTTAACTCTGATGAGGTCTAGAGTCTAAAATTCCATTGCTTGTGTCATTTGATTATGATGGATTGCTTACCTCATTAATTATAGTTAATATCGTGCTAGTACTTATCATGCTTTTAGAGCTGAACAGGTGCCTATAAATTATAATTTTTACTTGTTTTGCTTCATTACCCTATGCAACCATCTTGACATCGAGGGAAGTGTCAATCTTTTGGAAAAGAGTGTTTGACAGCTAACATCATCTAAAAGTACCGTATTTTCCGGACTATAGTCCGCACACTATACATGTTTAAAAGTTGAAATTTCAGGACGTCGCGGACTATGCGTGCGGACTATACAGGAATTTTGTTTTTCAATATCGTTGATTATGACGCAAGACGCGACGGATTTTGTGAATAAAAGAGTATGCTAATGATGATTTATGTATATTATATGCTTGTTTGTGAGCTAAGAAAGCAGACATATCTCAAGGTGTGCCGCGTATTAGAGTGATTGTCGTGTCGACTAAGTCCCAGGTGCGGACTATGCACTGGGTGCGGACTACGACCGCGGTGCGGGCTATCTAAGCAAAAACTTTTATTTTTGACCCCATATTTGCCCCTGCGGACTATACACCGGGTGCGGACTATAGTCCGGAAAATACGTTAACTTGAGCAAAAGTACAGTTCTCTTTGCCATTTTTGGAAAACAAGCTTGAGTAAGCTTGAAGCATTTAACAAATTGAAATGGCCACGGTCCTGGTGGTATGTTATTGAAAATATTGTGCCAGCTTCCAGTTTCAACATTCGTATGTAAGTGACCTGTTTTTAGTAATAACATTCTGAATGCCTCGTTATCACATTTGCTGTAATTACTTGAGTACTCAATGAGTTCTATATTATCAAAGTGAGTGCATGTGCCGTTTGTTCATTAGCACATCTTGAGTAATTAACGCATTCTTGATTAACAAAGCCAACACGTGTTCCATGGAGCACGTAGGTCACCTTTCATCCCACAAAAGGCACTTAGTGACTTATGAGAGAGAGAATACCTTCGCACAAAGATCCTATCTGCATAGATCACATTTTTGCAGAGAATCATTTTCTTGATCTCGTTATTTGCTTTGTACCTCGTGTAGAATGCAATGACTGGCAGTGTCTGTGCTGGTTGGGAAATTAAATGTGCAGGTGTTGTTCATAAACAGCATGTTGAATGCTTAATTAAATACGGTAGCTAACATTATGCTGCAGTATTGATAAGCTTCCATTTCATTCAAGCTGTAAGCCTTTTGAAGCCTTTTGTGCTGTAGAATAAAACCCCACTAGTTAGGAAGAAGGCCGGAGAGAAGCTCACTGGAGAAAAGCTCACCAATTTTTGTGCTGGTCGTTTTCCTCGAGAGCTGTGCTCTAATTTCGCATTACAGAAATTTGTAAACGTCTTTTTTTTTTTTTTATCTTGAATCTTCAAAAATTGTGCACACAGCAAAGTTAAAATATGGATTTCCGGAGAATCTGTAATCTATCATAAATAAACACTGATAAAGTAAACTCCTAAAAACACCCTCAGAATTTCACGAGAAATAAACTCCGAAAACACCGAACCCAATGTATAAGCTCTACTTGAAAAATATATCTCTCTCCTAGTAGTGTGGAACAACCGTAGAGCACATATCGCATCCAAACTGTGAATGTATTTTTGTTGAGTGTGCCCAGTTAGGGAAGGCTTTTTCTAACTATAGCATTTGCAAGTTTGCTTGTTTGTAGTGCTTTATTTGTAAAGAGAGTAGGCTGTTCAAAATGAAGCATTGTTTTGTTTTTAACCGACGGTTCACTTAGAAGCAGTGTTTATAGTTTTGTTTTGTTATAGCATGCTGCTCTTTAGTTGTGTGCGTGATTTTATAGTTTTTGTTTTGTAGCTGCTTGACTCATGTATCCCACAACATTGTACTGAGCAGTCTTGAGTCCGCTCCATTGTCACATTTTGGTGGCATATAGCCAACTGCATAGCTACTGACAATAGTTGCACTTGTCTATGAACTCTTTCTCTTTTGGATATCACCTACAGGGCCTCTAGTAAAGTTATATGTTAATTTGGCAAATACTTTACACTTAATTGCCAATGGGCCCATAATCATGATCTAAATATGCATACTATGTTGCGTATAATATACTTTTATGTTAAGCATTGCTAATATTTTAGAGCCCATGTTTTTTTCTTAATTTAACTTAATTTTACTTTGCAGCATTCAAATCTGCATTTCTGCCACTCAATAAGGAAGTACTCCAACACTTTCAGTCGACGCTGCGTGTCACAATTTTTTAAAATTACTGTGAGTTGATTGGAGAACAGTGGGAACCATGAGTTTTGCAGGGTGCTTCTACTAATCATTGCTTTGTGTGTTGTCAGCATGGCAGGTTGTGTGCTGCTTGCATGTGTTATTAACCTGTGTTTTTTGTTCTGTTTCTTTTTTGGTCCACCCTCCCCCTTCTCTTTGGTATTGCTCCCCTTTGACCCCTTCCCCAAACATTAAATCTAATTTGGAAAAAAAAAACACTAAAAACTCTTGCCACCCTCACACCAGGACATCCTTTCTTCTTAGCTCGGCCACAGCTACAAGTCCGACAGAAGCAATTCCAAGGTCACCGTCAACGTTTTCCTTTGGGTACTGTAATCTCCTTGTTTATTTATGTGTGGTTTGTGAAGCAACATTCTTAGGCTTAGGACCAGCACACTTTCTCCTCCCTGAGAAGTTGTGTTCCTTAATAGGTTGGGGGGCTTATACGACTGTGGACAGAGACCATCCATGGTTGTTCCATGTTTCCCTTGGTGTTAGTAGTACTTTATGATGATGCAACAATGCCCATGGTATTGTCACGCCCACTTGTACTAAATTGATTCGTATTTTCTGCATTTTAATCAACATCCAATGCATAGTCCACAAAAACAAATTTTGTTCGAAAAAAAAAAAGAGTAAGTTTTTCTCGGATTGTTTGCACCATGCGCATAGTGGGCGCCTGGTGCATACTCTGCCCGTAAAAAATTCTCATGTGGAGCATATCTTGAAAAATGCCTGTTTAATTAATGCAGAGAAGCTTGCATCATACAGAAATCATCACTAACATAATCTGTCATGGAATAAAAAAAGCCACATCTCTGTATAATAAACCACCTTGAAAAAGCACCTTTTTTGTATAGCCTGCACCTGTAGACAATCTGCATCACATAAAATTTCAGCTTCTACACATTTATAGTTTGCGTGTTATAGTCTGAACAATTTTGTATGAAAATGTGTTTGTTGTATCAGTGGTGTCTTATAAGGGAGTTGCACTTCAGCTGTTCATTTGCAAAATGTGGATTTCGCAAAATAAGGCCGCAGACCCTTTGAAAGGGCGCTACTATTTCCAAAGCGTCGCTCATACATCGATATCTTATGGCCGTATTTTTGGTAAAGAAGGGTGCACGATCGAAGCGAGGACTGTGACATCCCAATCCTCCCGGGCAGTTGAGAATGAGTGGAGCGTGCCTTGCTTGTATCCTCCTTGCTTCAGTTCACCTTCCTCAAGGGGATGAAGCGAAGATTGGAGAACGGAATAAGAATCGTGACGCATGACGCGTCCCGCCGGCCTCGTCAAGCGTGCTCAATTGCGCGCTTTTCAAAAAATACGGCCAACCATTAGGGGAGATAAGCAGTTGAACCTCGATATAACGAAGTCACTGGGACCCGCTAATTATTTTGTTAATTGGGAACTTCGTAAAATCGAGGAGGGGGAACCCCGCGCACGTAGGCTGCGCGGGGAATCGAATTTGTTCGTTAAATCGGGAAATTTGTAAAATTGGGTTTCGTTAAATCAAGGTTCAACTGTATCACTGCATGAGTGATGCTACCCGGGTTTTGCAGCGCTCCCGCCTATTGCTCTAGCCTTGTTTTGTGAGCTGCAAATTTTGGCTCAGCATCCCTTAGTCAAATCTACAATGATTGCTCAGAACACATTTCCGGAGTTCCTGTGGCTATCTGTGAATACTGCTTTTGACTAAGCGCTCGCCCTCATCGTGCCACTTCCGGCAGATTGGGAGCACGCCGCTCTTTTTAAGTTTGTACGAGCGTTGCGCGCATATTTTCCTTTCAATTTTAATGTGTACCGCAGTACTCTCGCTTCTTTCCTTAATTGCTTTGACATTTACTCAATCCAAAAGTGTGTCTTGCATATGACAATTTTGTTAGGATAGATACTATGACCAAAGCATTTTTTATGGTCACTGAAGTACACCTTCCAACGAGAAGTTGAGAGACTTCTCGTTGACATACATTGTATTACCGCTGAGCGTGTTTTTACCGTGGCTAGCTAAACAATACTTAACGCTCCAGTATACTTGTTGAACTTTTTTGTTTTATATATCTTCTTAATTTTGTTCAATTCTTGAATTAGATTTTTTTTTGTGAGCTTCTTCAGTTTTTAGGTAAGTGATAAAATAATTATGCAGATTTAATTTGCGGTGAAAAACTTCCCAGATAATCGACCTCGGGCCCACCAAAAGCATTGCCACAGAGACAAAAGTTAGCAGGTTTCATTCCCTTTTTTTTTTTGTTAGCAAATATTTACCTCACACAATGAACGCACTCGCGTAAAAACGCACCCCCAAGTCGGCTCTCAAAATTTCGACTTTTTTCACTCACTCGTATTAAACGCACCCCCAACTCTCGATTGACATCAAAATTTTGACCCCCTCCCCCCACGCGCGCGCGAAATGAACGCACTTTTCTATCCTGGTGCAGCGAGGTCGCGAATGCATGGGCAGCGTGAGCGAACAAAAAACGCTCATGGCAAAAGGCGTTAAAAAATAAAAAAAGATCCAACGGAAGCAAGAAAAAAAAACATGGAGAGGAGCTTTTTTTTCTTTTTTTGCACAGCACAGTCTGGACTTTGGGTCGCGCGCTGCGCTCAAGGAGATAAGAAAGAGAAGCGGAGAAGCCCTCGCCTCCCTCCTCGCACTTTGGAAAGAGAAGCGAGAAGCCCTCGAAATGAACGCACTTTTCTATCCTGGTGCAGCGAGGTCGCGAATGCATGGGCAGCGTGGGCGAACAAAACGCCTTGCAAAAAGGCGTTAAAAAAATAAAAAAAGATCCAACGGAAGCAAGAAAAAAAAAACATGGAGAGGAGCTTTTTTCTTTTTTTGCACAGCACAGTCTGGACTTTGGGTCGCGCGCTGCGCTCAAGGAGATAAGAAAGAGAAGCGGAGAAGCCCTCGCCTCCTCCTCGCACTTTGGAAAGAGAAGCAGAGAAGCCCTCGAAATGAACGCACTTTTCTATCCTGATGCAGCGAGGTCGCGAATGCATGGGCAGCGTGGGCGAACAAAACGCCTTGCAAAAGGCGTTAAAAAAAATAAAAAAAGATCCAACGGAAGCAAGAAGAAAAACATGGAGAGGAGCTTTTTCTTTTTTTTTGCACAGCACAGTCTGGACTTTGGGTCGCGCGCTGCGCTCAAGGAGATAAGAAAGAGAAGCGGAGAAGCCCTCGCCTCCTCCTCGCACTTTGGAAAGAGAAGCGAGAAGCCCTCGAAATGAACGCACTTTTCTATCCTGGTGCAGCGAGGTCGCGAATGCATGGGCAGCGTGGGCGAACAAAACGCCTTGCAAAAGGCGTTAAAAAAATAAAAAAAGATCCAACGGAAGCAGAAAAAAAAACATGGAGAGGAGCTTTTTTCTTTTTTTGCACAGCACAGTCTGGACTTTGGGTCGCGCGCTGCGCTCAAGGAGATAAGAAAGAGAAGCGGAGAAGCCCTCGCCTCCTCCTCGCACTTTGGAAAGAGAAGCGAGAAGCCCTCGAAATGAACGCACTTTTCAATCCTGGTGCAGCGAGGTCGCGAATGCATGGGCAGCGGGGCGAACAAAACGCCTTGCAAAAGGCGTTAAAAAATAAAAAAAGATCCAACGGAAGCAAGAAAAAAAACATGGAGAGGAGCTTTTTTTCTTTTTTTTGCACAGCACAGTCTGGACTTTGGGTCGCGCGCTGCGCTCAAGGAGATAAGAAAGAGAAGTGGAGAAGCCCTCGCCTCCTCCTCGCACTTTGGAAAGAGAAGCGAGAAGCCCTCGAAATGAACGCACTTTTCTATCCTGGTGCAGGGAAGTCGCGAATGCATGGGCAGCCTGGGCAAACAAAACAACTTGCAAAAGGCGTTAAAAAATAAAAAAAGATCCAACGGAAACAAAACAAAAAAAACATGGAAAGGAGCTTTTTTTTTTTTTTGCAGGGCAGTCTGGATTTTGGGTTGCACGTCGCGCGCAAAAAGATAAAAGCGAAAAAGCCCTTGCCTAAGCAAAGCGCGCAAAAAAAAAACGGAAGCAAAAAAGAAAATTAGAGAAGAACATTTTTTTTTTTCGCGCAGTTTGGTTTTGGAGTTGTGCGCTGCGCACAAAGAGATAAGAAGTTATGTCGATTTTTCTGGATAAAAGGTCTGTTCGTTCATTATGCATGTAAATTCGGGACGGAAACATTTACTTGCGTAATGAACGCCCCCCAACTTTGCATCGATTTTTCGGAAAAAAAGGTGCGTTCATTCTGTGAGTAAATACAGTAAGCTTGAGAAGTGGGTTACACTCTGTCGTGAAGTTTCCTTATCAGCCTCCATCTTGCTTCTTGCCGTTTGACCCGAACAAGCCCTCATGCCCCCATTACACACAATGTCTGCCAAAAGTTGGCCTGGTGCTTCTTTGCCGCTCACTAAATTTGTTTTACCCGCACCTCCCACAACGACTACACTCCGTGCACATCGCCCTACTTAATTAACGGGTGCAGCTCATCTCGAAGCGCAACCAGAAGTACATTGCACCACGCTACGCTTTTCGGCACTGGTACAAGCTGGTGCGGGTAAATCGAACGAGCTCTTGCAGCACTTGAGAACGGTGGTACGAAGAAAAAACGGGCTTACGGGGTTTGGGTTTTCAGCTCGGAGACTTCGGAGAGCGGCATGCGTCGCTGCAGCTCGGGGCTGCTGAGTCCGCCGGTGGACGGCTGCAGGCACGGACCAGGAGTCCGGGGGCTTCTACCTGCTCAAGAAGGACTCGCAGCGGCGACAGACCATCCTCAGGGTGCTGGAAGAAGACGCTGACACGGCAAGCCCCTCTTTGCCCTTCCCTAGGCTCGGGTACTTTGGGCGTACGTCTTTCCCGTTCACAGGAAGAGAAGGTCTCTGGCCCCTGAAGGCCAGTTCAAGTGTGCATCTCAGCACCGAGATAACGCAGTCGGTGCTGCATCGGTGTTATTGTCACTGTCGATTCAGCACCGAGTCAGCGCTGCACTGCGCGTGTAAGCATAAAAAGGTGGGGGCAAGTGCAACAGAGTACCGATGCAATGCTGATACAGCATAAAGTCGGCACCTTGCCTATAGCCCAGAGTTAACACGGAGCTGTATGAGTGAACATGCCCCGGTGCATGTACGGACGGAAGAGAGCAAATGGCTGAGAATCGTCGGGTGGCTTCAATTCTCCTGGGAACATGACGGGGGATCGTTAAGAAGATCGAGGAAAAGAGTAGCTTGTTTTTCCCGCGTTTCTTTTATCGGAAGTTGGGGCGAAAGAAAAAGTGTAGAATGGTGGGGACATGGGAGAGGAATGCACACAAAACAGTGAGCGCAGACTGGCAACTGTAATGTATTCCAGTTAAGAAATAGGAAGAGGAAACACAATGAAGGATGGTACATGCCGATAGAGTGGGAAACACTGGTGTCGGGTTGGTTTGGGGTAGTGAGCGAGAGTATGGGAGGCGAGCGGGTTGCTTTCAGCGTCAGTCATGGCTGTCCCGATCACGTCGAGGCCTCTGGCATTCTCCGGACTGTTTGTGACGACCGAATCTAAAGGCGGTGAGAACCTTAAAGCCGCCACATACCCGGACCAAGTTCCGCAAAAGCAGACGGCCGTCGCAGTTTGTTGCTCAGTTTCAGCTCAGTTCCCTGCACTCTAGGGCTTCGATCCTCTCTTCAGTTTCTTTTTCTGTTGTCAGGAAATCATGACAGCAAGCAACATTGGCGCATGCATTTTTTTTTCTTCGTTTTTTTTTTTATTTGGAATATTATATTACAGACGTGAGCCTATGCTTGTGCATTGTGTGTGTACTTTCGGGTCCCTGTTATTTTATGTGCCATTTTAAACCGTGTCTTCTGTTTACAAATTATCCTAGCTTGCCACCTTACCTCCATTAGGTATGCGAGGGAGTATGCCCTTTTGTTTTTAAATGAACCACGTCTGTTATGATCACGTCAGTCGTTGCTAATTACATCGCTGTCTGTGGATATTCCAGCTGCGACTATATTTCAGCCCATATAAGGGCTGCAGAGGCTGAGTCACTATGCGGTCATGTTGTATTACTACCTGAGACTGCGTGGATGAAATTGGAAGAACTTTCAGTAGAAGGAACAGACACAGAGAACGTGCCTCAAACTCAGCTAACCGATTTATTTCGTCAAACAGCTTTATGTACCGGCGTTTTCCAACCACATTCTACCGATAAACTCCTTTGTTGTACACATTTCGTAGACATTTCTGAAAATGTCTACAACAAAGGAGTTTATCGGTAGAGTGTGGTTGGGAAAAAAGCTTCCGCGGGTACTTAAAGGCTGTTTGAGAAATAAATCGGTTAGCTGAGTTTGAGACGTTCTCTGTGTCTGTTCCTTCTACTGAAAGTTCTTCCAATTTCATCCACCGCAGTCTCAGGTAATACAACATGATTAGCTACCACCAGCTCGCCTGCACTCTCACCGTCTTTTCACTATCGGTACTGTTAATGACGGTTAATAATAATGTTGCTGAAATAGTCGGGGATCACCTCTTAAGATAGGGCGAACATCTAAATTGAATTATGGAAGTGCCCAAACATTATTGCTGAGTGACTTTTGTGATTTGCCTTCATCAGATCTGTGACATTTGGATGAGCAAGCTGTTGCAGGACATTGGCGGTGACTTGGTGATATCCAAAGTAAGTCTGTCTTGCTTGTTGTCTGCTCACTCTGGGAGCAGTGTGTTCTGTGAAAGACATCGACAACATTAGCGACACGGTGTTGCAGGAACAACTGCAGTCTCTGCTGAATGGCTTCAAAAGCTACATTCACTGAGCAAAATAAGACTGGACTTCAGCATGCAATAGGTAGGTGGAATGGTTTAGTCCTGTTGAGATGTGACATTACAGTGCAAATCTGCATTGCAGCGAGGCTTCATCTTGAGCGTTGAGGTGGTACCAGTTGGATTTGGTACCTGTTGATAATGGCTGAGTGTGCCTTGGATTGCTAGTTTGCTCACGTTGCTTACTGAATGTCACAGTAGCTAGATAGCCCATACATTAACTGTCCCCGCATTGGCCCTTTATATTGTCACAAATATTGAAATGAGGGATGTTTGTGGCATACTAAGCTGTAAAGTCCCAAATGAACACTTACTCCAAAACATTGTCCCATCCTATATTTCTGACTAAATACCCATAGAGTGAAAAACTTGGGAACATTGCTTACCCCATTAAATCAATGCGATGTTCAGCTAGGCACTCTCCAGCTGCCATGCTTCCCAGTTCGGAGCGAATGTTCTGGGTTCCAAGCCTGTTGAATCAGAGCAAGATTCTCGGGCCATGCCTTCAATGAGACAAAGCGCACTTATCGCAACCTTAAATGAGAGAAATGTGTCAAATTAAAAATTGCCACGAGCAATTCTCCTTATAAATACCTCATTTACAGCTTCATATGTCAGCCCATTGTGTTAATTAAAATGAGGAAATATCATATATAGGAATAGCCAGTGCCGCTAAAGTGGCAGCCAATGTCTCCTTTTTATTTATTTTTTCTTAGTTATTAAAGAACAAAAACTAAATATAGAAAGTAGTAAGAAAACAAAAAACCACACGAGTGAACATAGTGCTACTGGATCCTAATGAGCACATGCAGCTGATTGGATGCATCACTCTATTGGGTGGTAGCTTGTGCCACCTAGCCAACAGCAGTATTGATAACCGTTGCCTGCTTTGCTATGAAATAGCGGACGGGAGAGAAAGAATTTGGTCTTTTTCTTCCCATTTTGTTTTTGGGGATTTCTTGGGTATTTTACATCTGTCGACGTTAAGTATTTCGGGAAGAAATATCACCACTCGTTCAACTTGCGTTCACTTTGCCCGCTCCTTATGCTCCATTTCCTACATAGCAGACAATGTTGTCAAAGCTACTGTTTGCGAGCATGTCGCTTGCTCTAGCGTCATGTTTCCATAAAAGCGCGTGGAAAAAGACTCTATGACCTCCAGTACAGCGTTGTATGCTATGTACAAAACGAAGTACAGTAATCCCTCGTTATAACGATATCCCTTTTTCTAATTACGGTACTATCGCTTCTATCTAAGTTCAGTGGGGTCCCGACCGAAATGCATGCATTTCAAACCGGATTATTCGAAGCATCGGCGGCCGACCGCGCTTATTACGAAGGCCGAGGTGCCGAAAGCACGCAAGCCCAGACGGAGGCGTCATGGAGACCCTTGTGTTCCCTCCCCTTCTCCACCGAGGCAAATGGCCAACTGGGCAAACATAAAGAAAAAAAAATGGAGCAAATGGGTGACGGAGGGCAGAGCGCTCAGAGCATTGCTTCCAATGCCGACGCGGGCGGGGAGCAGCGTCCACGTTCCGACGCTACTCACGGCGCTTGCGACCGACTGCTGCCCGACTCCTGTTGGAAGTAGGTCAAGGGAGCGATGAAGCCGATGGACCCCGGAGGAGACCATCCCTTCGGGAGCCTCCGACGCGGGCCTATACACCTTTCCAGCGGCCGTCTCGAACGAGCGACTTACAGCGCGCGTCCCTGGTTTTGAGAGGGCACGTCAGTGCTGCCCGACTGCGCTGGGCTGTGGGTTTCTAGTCAGTGGGCTGTGGCAGCCTGCGTAGGCCACTTCGGGACGTTGGTGGGGGCTAAATTGACTCGTAAGTGTGACGTCATGGGTCCAAACAAACCGTTGCTAGGGTCGTTGTTATGGACGAATACATGTGGCTCGGTTTCGCTACGAAAACCTGAGCATTCAAAAATCAGGAGTAGGATTTAAACTTCTAAAAATCAAAGATGTAGAAAGCTTGAATGTCATATATGTTTCGACAGAAGTGTGCCGGTAATCGCTCGTTTCTGAAATATTTACGACTGCAACTTCCGGTCCTCAAGATGCCTGCAGCAGACGACGAATGCAAGAAGTTTGCCGTCTGCCGCATGCCGGCCGGCCAAGTGGGGCCGTCGTTTGCATCGTGTGAATAAAGACGATATTCTGACATCGCATTTGTTTGAAATATAATGAGTTTCAGACACTCTTAAGATTTCATAGTGGGGTGCGATGCAAAATATGGTTTATCGAAAGTCCGGGCGTCGATCGAGATTATAGTCTGCTAAAAGATCGCATTGCACCCGCGAGAAAAGCACTTCAGGCGAACGGTTGAGATCCCAAATTTTGTTTGCGGACTCGCGCTATGCGAGGGTGCTTCGTTTACCTGGTTGTAACCATCGCGTGGAGAGAGATTCTTGCAGTTTCTTCAGATTTCCGCAAGACCCCAAAGCGCGAAAGAACTGGATAAAAAACATAAGGTGAGTCTATTACAGACTGTACTCGCATCGCGGGTTCGATGAAGATCTTCACCAAAAGAGCACATCCACGGAATTTGATGTACACCAAGGGGAGAAAAAAGCAAAATACTGCGAAATCGCGATAGACATGCAATTCTTTAATAACCTGACAACCACAATAATAAAATAATAACAACAAACGACTTACCTCGACGGCGTACGATTTGTTTCTCATGGTGCCTGCACTACGTCGGTAATGCACTTCAGGTCGTCGTCGTAACTGATATTTTCACCCCTCGTAACTAAGCTGGGTTGTTCAGAGGAAAAAAAAAGGGCACATTGCGGAGGCCTCTATGGTTACGGCAATCCACTTGTTTTTGTCGCTTGTTTACCGACGCATTTCAATGAAGACGCCCGCTGCAACAGAGGCTAGCAAATCTATCGTGTCGTCTGCTACCAAAGCAAAGCGGAGTGTAAGACTTCAGAAATGGCTTTCATCGTTGCAATATGACACTGAGACGACAAGAATATCTTCATAATTAGATATCAAGAAGTTAGGTTGCTTACAAAAAATTATTTACTTCCTTGTAAGCAAATATCTAGCCTCATGTGGAGTCTCCATGCATTAGTCCATAGCAACGTCCCTAGCAACGGTTTGTTTGGACCCAGACGCCATGTTGTGACGTCATCACTTAGGGTCAATTGCCGCGTTCCATTTTTTGTTTCGTGTCCTATGACGAATAGAATTTCTCGGGGTTTTTTAAGAATGCATTGTACTATTTTTGGGAACAAAACAAAGAAATGAAAGCTGTTTTGGTGAGTCCATGCGCGACATAACAAATGCAACTGGAATGTTTGTTTCGATATTATGTTGATCTTTTACGGCATCATACACTCAGCCGTGCCAGTCTACAAAGGTCTTAACCGTCGAAAATATTTGACACACAGAGGATATCCGAACTGCATGGATATTCCCCGCCCACAGCATGAAATTTAACGAGTCTCATCAATCGAACAACATATATTGTACGTACCCCACGGTGCCGCGTTATCCGAACAGGATTTGAGAAAAGTCTCAAATAACACAGCATATCCAATATACAGTGTCGACAATAGTCACTTCACGACGATCGGACGGAATCCGGCGTGTTTTGGGGCACATGTAGAAGAGAGCTGCTTCTTGCACAGCTTCAAAGCTAATGAACGAACGTGTCTATTCCTTCCCCACACCCCGGACCGGACCCTACCAGCCATAGGCGTAGACTTCGGGGGGGGCAACGGGGCTCGTGGCCCCCTGGCGAGATCCGGGGGGGGGGGGGGGGGGGCAGAGTTCCCCCCTCGGAGCCCGGTCCATGATCCTTACCGAGACGCTCTTTACGTGCCATGTAACGAGCTTCTATACTAGTGGCATGTAAACAAAATCACGCCCACGTTGCCTTTATTGACAAAACACATGGGAAATGGAATCCCAGCGTGCTTTCAGTTAGTTCTGGCGAAAAGTTAACGTGTATGCGCGCCCCCCACCCCCAGAGAACTTCTCAGCCTGCCCCCCCCGGGAAAAAGGAAAGTATACGCCGCTGCTACCAGCTATTTTTTGCGAAACCCGGAACATAGCCGGGAAGGCTTTTTGGAGGTTATCTCAACGAAAATAACTCTCGAAGAACGTTGAACTGCCTGCATCGCATGCTGCTTGACGTTCGCTTTCTTCGTGCGTTTCCTGCGAAGGCCGTTCAGGCAATGAGCCCTGGTATTCCCTGGTTCTTACAGTAGAAGATAACACACAAAGGGTAAGCATCCTAAACATGCAAATAAAGTAAAAACTTCCAAGAAAAGGCGGCGAACTTTGAATGCACAATGCAGGTGGGGAGCCCCGCTGACCGGGTTTCCGCAGCTGAGGCGGGTGGCAGAAATTTCTGGCTGATAGGGGTCGCGCGATTCGCAAAATGGCGGCGGCCAGAGAGCTCTTTTGCAAAGGTCTATACTGCCCATGGGTCGCGAAATGGGCATATGCAGCGCCAATTGAATTGAATCCCCTGAGGTTTGATGGCGGTACTAAAATCACGATGGCGGCCCACCCGAAACCATAGGGTGGCGCCATCTTGTTTTGGGCCTGCGACGGGTTCAGTAGGTAGGCAGCCGCCATATTGTATAGGACCCTTCGGCCCACCCCCTCCCCCCTTCTTCCCCCTCCTCCCTGGTTCCGCTCGTTGCCAGGCTTTCCCGGCTCCTGCAGTATTGCTCTTTGTTTGTTTGCACGCACCAAAGATGAGCAATAAAATATGCGATTATTGTTCTTTGGCGCTTCTTTTAATAAACAGGATGTTGGTACAGTGACTCACAAAAATCTTCTATGTGATGGTCAGCAGGGTCCTGTCTTCTGCAATGTGCTAAGCTTGGCTGAGGGGTTAATGTCTTCACAGACCCAGAATGCAAATCACCTACGTTCATCTGATTACAGTTTTGGAGTTCGGGCAAAACCTGTTAATTTAGTCGGTATCAGCCGTCTAGTTAATCTGAACTATCTCGTAAGTTTTGGAGAGGCGACCCGACATTACATTCTAGCTCAATGCTATCAATTAACATTTTACTTTTTACAACAAATACCGCCGACATCGAAAGAAAAACAAAATCATCTTCGCCACTCATTGCATGTCTCACTTAGCTAATAAATAATTATAGCTAACTAACACAGGTGGTTAGCATACTGTGTCTCATTTAGCTAATAAATAATTATAGCTAACTAACACAGGTGGTTAGCATACTGTGTCCCATGTTTTTGCATCAATAGCTCCTAGCAGGCGAATTACTTTCAGTGCTGACTGCATTGATCACTGTAAAAGGTGTTGCACATCTTACAAGCTACAACAGGAGACATTATGAAATCAAACAATTAGTGCAGAAAGCGAGGATTTCAAGGCTTTTGTGCATTTTCTACTGCCCAAGCAGGCATGTAAAGCAAAACGAAAGAAATTAGGAAATGGAACCGAATTAATAGCTCACGTTGCAATGTAGTCAATGATCACGTTAAGTCTACCACTCAATATTCAATAAAAAGAAATCTCGCGCTATATCGTCATCGTGGCGATTTGTCGCGATCGTAAAGAGATTAATCTGAACAAAAACATAAAAGTGCATAACAATCTTTTTTTTTTTTTTTGACATGGCATTATTTTATATTTTGTTCAGAGAAATTACTTGCTTTAGTGCCCTGCGGCAATGATTGCCTTTTGTTATCCCATATATTTAATACTTTGTAACTGAAAACAAAACATCAAAGGAGTGAACCTTTCCTTCCGTTCGGGTATCGAAAACTTGACCCTGCATTTCCAAGAATTACTGCACCACTTGGCACAGCAGACCGTGTGGCGACGAGAAGTATTTATATTTAGAGAGTTCTTCCAAGCATAACGAGTTTCCTACGGACACCAGAACACCGAGGGACAGGCCGATCGACGAAGCGCTTTCGTGCTCAGCAGATGAACCTACCTAAACCGCCCGCTCTCGTGCGTTGGATAAAATGGTCATTTGAGCTCCCGGCATTCCCAGCGCTCCGGTGCCAGCGAGTTGACACCACCGCGCCACGGCGCATGATGAGTCAGAAAAGCAACAGGAAAAGAAGAAACTAGAAGAAAAATATATACTTTTCATTGGCAATTGTTAAGTTAATTCATAGGTTTAAAAAGGTTTTATCTTTATTAGAGATCATAACATATATAAACCATATCTTGTTGAACATAAAATAGAATTAGCCACCCTTTATTAGGAAAATGATGATGATGATAGCTGTCACTCCGATTCGTGGAGTTGAACAAATGAGCGCTTCGTGCGCGAGCACAGCAGCACGATTCTCAGAGCTGTAACCATCTCTACAGGAGTGTGTGCAAATATGCTGGCAAAGCCACCGACGATAACTTTGACCTCGTTCGCGCTTGTCGATGTGGACGTTCCCGTTGTTGCTCCTGCCATGGATGCTGCAGTCGTTGACCTTGCATGCAGCCAGGGTAAACATCCTGGGGGCACACAAGTTTGTATTTCATGACCCAGGTTTGTTAGATTAAATATAGGGTCAAAGTGTCCCACAGTGTTCCCGTCCACTTTAAAGGCTGCTGGTGCTGTTTTTCCTGGCTCTCTCTTTTTTAAATTAATGCTTATATTCAATCTTTTTTTGCTGTCTTGTTGGCTTTGTCATAACGAGGGATTTCTAGCTAAATTTGATTTCTGTCTTCCTCCTTTCCTTTGAAGACTGTGCAAAACAAAAAAGATTGTGAAGGAAAAGAGAGGGGAAGTTAGCTGCAGTTGGAATAACTTTTTGTTTCATTATCACTTTGAATGACAAGTCTTCCCTTGTGTCCTGCAGGAAAGCTGAAGCAGGAGGTTCATCATGACGTCAGAGCAATTGGCCAGCTGGGGTGGCCCTGTACTTGTTCCAGAGCGCTGTGAGTGGTCTAGCTCCATAGGAAGACGAGGGGCAAATCTTTGCAGAACTGACATGGCTAGTCTTGTGCGAATAGTGGATTTTGAGTTCGAAGCGAATTCGAAGCGAATACTGCTTTTGGCCCAATATTTTCTATTCGAATATAGAATAGAATATCTTTGTAAACAAAATCAGCAATGTCACATTGCTGATTTTGTTTACAAAGTGCTAGGTCCTATCTCTAAGTAAATGGAAACGTGGCACTTTGTTTCTGTACAGTTATGTGGAAATATTTTCAGAGGTCTTGCGGATCCTCGAGTTCTTTGAATTTAAAGGTTGGCGTATGCTTCTTTAAAATATGGTGCATGCACCAACTTTTGAGAGCTGCCTTTTGTTGCTTTATGGTGTGTTTCTCTGCCATATGCTATGGGGGTGCAAACCGACAGACTGACCAGACTCGGAATTAACGAATGAAAATTAGTTTCTTGCAAGTTCTGCAGCCAGTCGTTGATTTCAGATAGCCGCACCATGGTCTGTTGCAGTATTTGATGTAGCTGTGGCAGAAGGAGGGAGAGAGCTGGAGGAATCATTCTTCCTCTTTCATTGTCAAGCCTAGTTCTTTGTCTTTGTCAGGAAGTATACGTTCAGTCTGTCACACTTGCATAGAAGAATGTACGTCTCTTAAACTTTTAGATTTATAACTTTTAAACTGGGCGTGTGAATCCCTCAATGATTTAGTAAGCCAAATACTTTACGCCAAGCTGCAGGATTCTGGCAGGTGAGAACATCTTGTGTTCTTTAAGTGATTTCTTTGTTGTAAGTTGAGATGCACCTGTCCTACTTATTCCAGGCTGTATGTATCACTGGGGCTTGCTCTTGGTCTGTTTTTGCTGCAGTGACAAAAGTCTCTTTTTTTTTTTTATTATGAGTGGTTACCTACAACCTGTCCAACATTGTGGTGGTGCAGGTGAATGAAGTGCTGCGCAACCAGAGCATCAAGCCACACTGGATGTTTGCCCTCGACAGCCTGGTGATGAACGCCGCACAGGTGGCCAGTGAGATACTTTCTCCTGGTGAGGCCTTCTTTTGTTCACTATAACCATAGATCTCATATAATGAACCTAAAGAAAAAGGCCCATCGTGACCACGTGCAAAAATACCACTTGCAAGGTGGTACCTTCCAGTAAACTCCTCAGTAGGTGCCCTCTTACCACTTGAAAATAATCGTGTAAAACTGGGGGATGGGTGCTCCTTAGGTCAACAATGTGTAAGGATACATACATTGTGTATTTTTCGAATGTTACAAAATTGAGGGGTGGTCGCTTATTGTGGAATGGACGGATGCTCGGTGTTTTACAGTAGTCAAGGAAACACAGGTGTCGGGGCACTACTTTTCAAAAGAAAACTAAATTTGACAAGCACTTGCTCAACTTCGGTTTATCGTTACAAAACAAACACACCTAACATATCGCTTGCTTTCTTTTTTCTCCCTGTTTGTCTGTCACCCTCTTCCTTGTTCTTTCTTTCGGGACCAGTGACATCAGTGCTTACGGTTGGTTGCGCTCCACTCTCGCCTTTAACCCCCTGGCTAGGACGGTGGGATAACAAGTGCTCAGTTTGTAGGAGACGTGCCGATTCATTTAATAGCTGCAACCAACATTACTAGAACACACAGGTGGAAAACTGGCATAAGAGCCTGCATTAAAAAAAGTGGCTCTGATGAGTGCTCAAGAACCCAACTAAATGCGATTGCAACGCTTCTATTTCTTCCGCAGCGGCCCTTACGGGAACGGCACGGCTGCATGTATTGGTTCAGGTCCAGTTGCGCATGGAGCCGGTGGCACCATCTCGCTAAGGCCATCTCGCAGTAGCCATAGTATCGCATTCGATAGCATCCGCTGTTAACATCATGCTCCTCTCATTCTGTACTAATCTCTTAAACAAATTTCCTACAAAAAGAGCTTTTTTTTTCTTTTTTTTTTATGCAGAAACATGCTTTCTAAACGCTCATGGTGACCACAGTGTAGGGACCAAATGTAGGTCCTACACATTTATTTACACTATTACACTTTACAATATCTAACGCTATGAGGGATATCTTCGGTACCCACCGAGATCGTCGGCCGTGCTGCACGCTAAGTTGAGTGTCGCGCGCTACCCGACCTTGCGCTCCTCTTCTTCTCTTCTTGGCACTCGGCGCCTACAACAGTGAAGAAGAAAGATTGAGCTGCCATCTTGGCACCTCGAGCCTGGGAGTTTCAGTACCCTGGGAACATTCAGTGACTCTAGCAGTAGCCATATAAAGCAACTTTCATTTTTTAGCTCGTTGCTGAAATGGATGCACTATTATTGTATTTATTTTGGTCTCGGTGGACGCCAGTAGTCCAGGTTTCAAGGTTTAGTTTCCCAACTGAGTGTTTTAGTAACATTGGTTTCAACTAACGAAATCTAGAAAAGGAAAGGTTGTTACACAGGCCCATTGCATCTTGATCAACTGCTAGTACAATCAAACAAATTGAATTAGTGTCTATAGCGTATATATAACTTTTACAGTGAAGAACTACAAAACTAAGTGTCTGTACCAAAGGGATCAGGTAGAGCTAGTTGGTATGTTACAATGAAAGAAAATAGCACGAAGCACAAATGAACACGAAGAGAAACATTTTTTTCAAAAATATTAGAAATTTTAATTACCCTTTAAATTCATTGAGTGCCAAAAATCTCTACTTCAAGAGTATCTCAGAAAGTTCTCAGTACAGTACAGGCAAAGTGTGCAGCTTGAAATCCCCTACGCGGGATTTCAAGCTGCACCTTTGCATTAATTGCATTATCAACAAAGAAATAGGTCATTTTCTCATGCTGGCCGCTTTGATGGTGCATAAGCTGCAAACTAATCTTCTGCCAAACTTGCCGTTTGTGCCCTTTTTCATTTCAGAAATGTCTCCAAAACATCAATTTCTTTCGTGACAATTGAAAATCTGATTTTTTCACTCGCTTGATTTGAGACAAAATCACATACTGTAAAATACCGGGCAAGCGCCCACTCATACTTTGGAGATAATCGGAGAGAAATGGAGGATGGGCGCTTGTCCGGTCATCAATTTTAGGTAGAAATGTACTGTGCGTATTTTCTCAGATCTTACAAATTCGGTAATGGGCGCTTAATGTGGAATGGGCGGATGCGCGGTATTCTGGTAATAATGAAAAGGTAAAATAATGAAGATTGAACACATAACTCATGGAACAGATTTTGTGAAACGCACGCCAACACAAAAATAAATACCGTGCACTAGTCGCCGTTTTCAGAGTCCGACAATGGTTCTTCGCTGTCTACAGAAGTAATCCTTGCTTTTTGCACTTGTATGAGTATGCCTTTGGGAGGATCGTCTTCCAAACAACACTTTGCGAGCTTGTCGGGTCACTGAAATTGCGAGGCCACGCAGCGCTGCTCCGTTATCTTTTCCTGCCAGTGTGATGGCCTTTCATTTAAATAAAACCTCCTAGTGGAATTTTTTTGTTTTTGTTTTCAATCCTAAAACGGCAGACACGAGTCCGTAAAGTCATAGACGCTGAGACAAAGCGCGTGATACGGATACCAAAATGGTGAATGTACACAGACGGTCACGATGGCGATGGGGTTTCGAATTTTGGTTTCGATTGTAATGTGCATGTAGTTTTCGGCACCGATTTTGGCGAAAAAGTGTGCGTTAGAATCGTGCAAACACAGTAAACATACTATGTTTTATCTGGCTTCACTAATGATCCATTTAAAAATGTGGTATCTAAACTTAGATTTGTTAACCGTTTTCTGCGGGAAATGTTAGCTTCTATCGTTGAGTTTGTTTAATTGGCCTGTTCGCTTCATCCATTCAATTAACAACCATAATTACTAGCTCTACTGGATACCGGGTCTCACACACGAGCTCAACTGTTCTTCATATTTCCCGTGCTGAGTAATGTTTTATTAGTAGGACTATTACCGTATTTTCTGGACTATAGTTCGCACCTGATGCATAGTCTGCAAAAACAAATTCGGGGTAAAAAATAAAAAAAGATTTTGCTTACGTGGTTTGCACGCTGTGCGCAAGTCCGTACTTAGTGCTTAGGCAGAACAAAAAAATATACATAGTACACCTTGGCAAATGTTGTGTGTAGTAGCTCATAAAGAAGCTTGTTTGATACATAAAAACATTAATATACTCCGTTATTCACAAGATTCTTCACACCTTGTCAGAGTGAATGATCTTGAAGAGAAAAAATCCACGTATAGTACGCACCTACAAATAGTCCACACCGGGTAGAATTTCAACTTTTAAACATGTATAGTCTGCAGACTATAGTCCAGAAAATACGGTGTTATGATTTGTGCTTAGAACCGCTAATCGCACTAGGTTTGAAATTGTGGTCTAAATCAGTCGAGAGGCGACATGGAGCATTTCGAGACAGTAATGGAGGGAGGCAAGGAGCACTCTCGAACCGGAACTTTTCTCTTGGCGGCAGGCCAAGAGGACCCTGAGGAGAATGAGCTGGAAGATGCGGAGTCCACCTCGGGCGTGTCGACCATCAACTCGGCCAAGTCTCCGAGCGCGACGCAGAAGCAGCTGGCCAACCTGGCCCGGGACTACGCCCTTCCCTCGGGGGAGGCCCAGAGGTGAGCATTGGCAGGTCGCTCTCGTAAGCGCCAGATGAGCTGCACCCGGAAGTGGTGTCGCCATGTACACTTGGGGCACTGTTAGCGCGAACGAGAGATTACTCGTCCGTTGTCGCTTGCCGCGCGCGCAAGAAGGGAAAAATGTTTTTCCAATAGGCTCCTGGCGCGAGGTCAGGAAGCTGGGACTTCCCGTCGGCCGCGCAGCAGGGAGAAGGAAGAGCGGGGAGCCCCGACATCCCGCCAGTAGCGACGTGACAAAGGGAGAGTCTTCCTGTCGTCTGCTTGAAAGACTTGTTTTCAAACATTCCTCGCGTTATGCGAAATTTCATTTCGGCAGTATCCAGTTGCTACGCGTGATGTTGAATGGTTTTAGAAACTTCCATCGCACTTACCCACTTACTTCATGGAGGAATGGCGGCGGTCATCAGTGGCATACGCGGCGCCAACCACGACGGCTATCACAATTAACGTTGTTGCACCTCCGTCCTCAGGTATGTGACGGCACCATTCCACCCGCATTGCGCTGACCGTGCTACAGCTATCGCTTTCATTTCTTCACACATTGTGGCCGAAAAATATTACTTCTTTTTCTTTTGAAACCGAAAGGCTGTCATAAAAAACTACTACGGTATAAACTCATTATAACAGACCTTGATAGCGATGAAGATTTTTGTTACAAAAGGCGTATGCAGACTGCAGATACTCTTACTATAAAGACTTTGACATGGATTACGACTTGTCCTTTCTAACCAGTGAAACTGATGAAATGTGCGTATATATTAGAGCATAACTGGTGTATTGAAACTTCAAAACTTTGAGCGGTAGGCTCGAATAGTAGGCTTGAAACGAAGCTTGTGAAGCGCTGAGCACGATGACAGCTGTTCGCGAAACAGATGCCACCGCTGCCAAACCAGGGCCGCGTGATGTCCGAAAGAATGACTGCTGCCGAAGAGTCCGCCATAACAGAATGGTAAACCACTTGCAAACTGCCTAATATAGTCCATTATATCCGAATGTAATGTAATAACAAAATCTGTAATAGGCGAAGTTGGCTGAATGTCATAGACAGGAAGGCCAACCTAACTTCACAAATTGGTATGTTATAACGTAATGTTTGCTGCGAATGTCGAACGCCTTCTGGCATGCTTTAGCTGTGCGTTCATGCGCAAGACTCACGGGAGGTCGAAGCGTTTTAGACGGTAGGAAGTTCACGCCGAAAGCGGGACAACTAAAGCTCCTTCCTGCCGTTCTCATTCCATCTGTTACTACGGTGCAGTGGAAGGTGCAAGATTTGGGGACTAAATCAAGCGGCAAAATTTTACGCTTGTCAGTGACACGCTTTAGCAAAATGCGAAAAAGCACCAGCGTTGCACTCGCACCAGCAGTGTCGTGCAGTGTACATGCTGTGACGTCCACCTTCCAGAAATTTTATGTAGGGGTCTGCAGACGAAAGTATTGAGTGGCTTCCATACTTGAGCTCGCTCTAAAAATGGCCGGGAAAACTGGTGCTGGCATGTAGCGATCTCAAATTTTCTCTAAATGTGTATTTTAGTGGCGCACTTTACCTCGTGAGATTTCAAGGCGCAGCTCTCTTCCCCGCATCTCCACGTGGTGAATGATGTTGATTGGGGCGAAGCTCGGGTGGTGCTGATGATACTGATTTTGGTCGTAGGTATTGCTGCTTGCTGTCGGCGTTGACGCTTTGCCGCCGCTTCCCGAGCTCTCAACTCCGGGTCCGCTTGGCGTTTTGACGCTGTGCAGCAGCTTCTCGCGCCCTGGTCTCCGGAGCAGCTTGCTGTCTACGTAGACGCTGAGGCGCTGCATGCCGAGCTTTTCGGTCCTTTTCATTCATGGCAGTAGGAGAATGTGTGGTTTTCTTCTTTTTCTTTTTTTAAGCAGACAGATGGGATGGCATCTCAGAACCCCTACTCTTTTTTTCTTCTTTTTCTTTTTTCATAATTTTTTTCATCTTTTTTTTTTCATTTTCTTTTTGCCCTACACGAGCACGTGAGCATGTGCTCACGTGCTCGTGAGCACGTGATCTCACGAGCAGAAGCACGAGCACCCGGCCTACGGCGGACGGACATACGGACATGGCTAGCCCCTAAGGAGCTTCGCCCTAAAATCAGACCAACAAACTTCCTAGGGTCAATGGTGAATGTTGATGCAGACGACTGAGTTAGTTGCTACCTACTATTAAGCTGAGACCCGCATAAAGCGCTTTTTTGGTCGCAATAATGCGAGAACGCGAGCGCGTACGCAGACGCGTTTGCATGGGGCGATAGATGGTTCTCGCCGTCGTTGCATTCTCATTATTGCTAGGCTACACAAACTGCCACATGTGCAGATACTATCAACGCAGATATAATGCAACAATCGTTAAATTAACAAATAAATGATTAAAATTAACCTATAATGTCGTAGAAATTGGTCTTTTATTTTCAGGTTGCATATAAACCTGGCTAAACCGTGCTAATATTCCAGTGTATGAAACTGCATGCTGAGTCAGCTGCGTCATCAGTGGTGTGTTGCGTGCCGTTGTTCACTTGTAGACTCATACGCTCAAATCCAACGTTGGCTGCTTTTGTTAAGAGCAATGAACAAAACTTGTACTTTCAATCTATCCGAGTCAGAAGCAGTCCAACAGTACGTAAGGTTAGCAGTAGCACAGGACTACCAAGCCACAACCTGTCTTTCGATTTAAATCGCGTTCCATTTCTCTTTTTGGGGAAGTGCTCGTGTGATTGGGAGGGAGCTGCGAGCTGCACTTTGACACACGAAGAGCCGCAGCTTGGCCGCCCCTGCTCTAAAGAGTAGCTTATTTAGTGACTCTAGGCACAGCGAGCGGACAACCGCGTCGTGTGCTTTCGGGTGAATGTGTTGTCAACTCACTGCACCTATCGGGAGATGGTGCCACAAACACAATGATCGCTAATTCTCTAGTTGGCGTCTGCCATTGACCATGGCAAGTTTGTTGGTCTCATTTCTTTTTGCAGGAAGAGAGCTACACCTTGAAATTTCATGAGGTAAAATGCACCACTAAAATGCATTTCTGATGAAAATTTGGGACCACTACATGCTGGCACCAATTTTTCTTGCCAATTTTAGAGCGTACCTGAATATTAAAGCCACAATGTATAATGCTAAGTTTCACTCACTTCATGCACAGTTCTCTCATTGTCTGTCGGCTGCCAAACTCCATGCATGCGAGATACTTGCGTTACAAGCCTTATTGCAGTGCCGCTGTCTTGTAACTTGCTTCCCATACTTTCATAGGTAACAAATAAAATCATTAGGCTCTCAACAAGTTTTCAAAAACAGGAGGTGCTGGGATGCCATGTAGCTACCACACATGTACTATTTACAACATTTCTGAACCTTAAGAATATGTTGAGAATGAGTGCATGTAGAATGATTGCAGTGTCCTTTGTCATTGGTTGAGCGCTACAGCAGTAAATTCTTTTGGGGGAGATGGACAAGCTCTTGGTTTTCTGCGGTGCAGCTATACCCATATGGAAAAAAAGCACTTGGGCTCCTCACTTGTTTGCTTATGTAACTATACCCTGACTTTCTGCTTTTAAATGGCAGTTATCACGTAAGCATAGAGTGTTTTTCGGATCTTGGCATAGCATCACCACTTTCGGCTTTGGTTTCGCAGGGTCATGGAAGCCATCCAGATGAGCGAACACCTTTACCAAGACCTGCTTCGGAGCATCCTCCAGAACAGGGCACAGCAGAGGCAGTTTGTGGAAGGCTGGTGGGTTCAGTCTAGACATTCGACATCTCAGTTGCTTTGCATTTTCTCTTCATGCTTATCAGCTTGCAGTAAATCTTGCTTACTTTGCTGTTGTATGCAGCATAATTTGCATACAAGCAAGCACTTTGCAATACTCAAAATGGGTTTAGCAACCTAAATATTGTGCTAAAACCTATTTTTTCTGGGGAACGTTTATTTTGAAACATGCATAGTCATGTGCGAATAGTGAATTTTGAGTTTGAAGCAAATTTGAAGCAAATAGTGGTTTTGATGGAATATTTTCTGATCGAAAATGGAATAGTTTTAGTCTTTTAAACAAAAATTCAACTGAACTTGTGAAGGCTGTTTCCAATCTTCCACTTGTCCCCTTCTGAGCTCAGTTATTTTAATATAAATACTACCGTATCTACTTGCATAATGAACGCACTAGCATAAGGAATGCACCCCCACAACGGGCATCAATATTAGGACTGTTTTCTTTTTTTCGTGTTATGAACACACTTTTAATTTTCGGCTCCGCGAGTCTTGAAGCCAATTTTCTTTTGCCGCCAAGCGGCCAGGCCAAGTCAAGCCAAGCCAAGCCGCTCTTCTAATGGCTGCCATTGCGTGGTTACGGAAGTGATCAACTGTGAAACCGAGCGGCGCACACGCCTAGTGAAGCTGGGGTCAAGGAATCGCCCAGCCTTGGACGTGCTTCGTCCATCGGATACGTTGATTTCAACAAACACGCCGACATCTGTGATCTGCTTTCGGACAGTGATATTGTGAAAGTGGTTAGACCTAAGAACGGTCGCATCGCTCTCCATGCTGAGTGAGCTTAATAGGGCGCTTTTTCTTCGTTCAAAGGCACGCCAAAAGCGCCCTAAAAAAGGTTTGCAATTTATAGAGCATGATTACTGTGGTGCGCCCACGACCAGCCATGGGCGCGCCTCCGTCAGTGGAGACGTGCCACAGTACCCTGCCATGTCATATTGGCACCAAAATGACACTTGTGCGAGGTGTGTAAATGCAAGAATTTTACCCCACGTAATGAACGCCCCCCAAATATCAGTAAATTTTTCGGAAAAGTGTGTTCATTATGCGAGCAAATATGGTATATGAACTGTGGCATGTAAACAGTAGATTTTTCCCACTTATCCTAATCGAGGGGATTTATAAATCGGCTTTCTACAGTGGAATCTCGTTAATTTGAACCCAAGGGCACCCAGAACTTCGTTTGAATAATGCAAAGCTTGAACTAACGGGAGTTTCCTTCCTAGAAACACATAGGACGGGTCCTGCGTGTTAGTTTGAATTATCCATGAGTTTGAATTAAGAGAGTGAATTAACGAGATTCCACTGTATATGTAAATATTCTTTCTTCTATTTCAAATTTGACAAAATAAAAACAAAACAAGGTTGAACGATGGATGTGGGTTGTCAAATCATTGTTGCCTAACATATTGGCGACTCCAGTGAGATCAACGCTGCGTGGTGGCAATGCCGAGTAGCTCAAGGGAGGAGGTCGTTTCGACTCTGTCGTCTGCTTGGTTCTCGTAGGCAGCATAGAAACAAACATTGTTTCCAGTAATTATTTTTATGCTTCCACCATGTCATTCCTATGCACTGACTAAAATGTTTCTACCATCGAAAAATCGCTTTGCTTTCATATGTAACACCGATTTTACGCTGCAGTGCAAGAAATTTATGGTGGTCCGCGTGCTGAACGACGAAAACAACCTCCTCTCCTCCGCCATTTTGCATGACCAGCGCGCCCCCATAATTCGCTGCAGTCGCGAATGATCGTGCATAATCGCGGCAAGCTTGCCCTGTTGAGTGCGCTTCTAACCGAGCACTTGCGCGCTGCGGTGAAGCAATACCCGCAGTTCCCGCGAGTTTTGTGGGTATTGCTTCCCTGCAGTGCACCGGTGTTTGGTGAGAAGCGCACTCAACGGGGCTAACCTGCTGCAATCGACACTTCGAAAAGTATGAATATTGCAGTTCACCTCGAAGCGAATACCGAATAGCATATTATTCGAAGATACTACTCGAAAATTCAAATATCTGCACAACACTAAACATGCATGTTCTGTCCAAATGCCTAAAAAAAAAAATATATATTTTTAGTTTTATGTTTGATTGGACAACAGGAATTTCATAGTAGGAGTGGCTCTTGTATTTCGTGTGTAATAATGTATATGCCTTCAAATGACGACTTAAGGAGCTTTGACTTGTTTCCCTGTTCCCCAGCATTCACCAGAGCCGCCTGGCACCAGCTGGAAGCAGGGAGTCTAGCGTCACCATCTCGGGTCCCCCGTCTTCTGTCCCTTCCGGTGAGTGTGCCTAACTCTGAGGGCTTTTGGCCAAAGGGTCTCCAGCAATAGCAGAGCTTGTAAATCATTGCCAGCACTCCTAAGTATAATATATTACACCTGGGTAGTGAACAGTTTAGTAAGGACGTGTTGTTAGAAGTGTGCCAGTTATGCAGGTTATTGGGAGCTTGCTTATGTGTGTTGGGTGTTAGTGATGGATTATTTTAAAAGATCTCAAAAGACCGGATAAAACACATGATGTATGTTTGCATGCACTTGCCAAAAGATGCAAATATCTCCCCAAGCGTTCACTTTGCTGTGCAAGCATGAAGAGTGTGAAATGCTCTTTGTTACATATTATGTTGATGGCTGCTTCATTTTACATTTTTTGCCTTTCCTAATGCAGACTAGAGTGTGAAACGCTGTTTGCTATAAACTTGGTGATGCCTGCAACTTTGTTTCTTTTATGGCTTTATTTAAAACTTTTGACCTTCCTAATGCTGTAGTGAAGTACCTGAAGTCATGTCCGAATTTAATAAATCTGTGAACCAAACGTAACAAACTTAGTCGTCACAGCGATAGTGGCTGAATGATGCATCAGTCATAATACAGCTTGGGACTAGTTGGAACACCTGAATTTGTTTAAGTCTGTTATGTTGCATAAACACTCTCCTATTCATATATTGCTTAAGTTATATTCAAAAATATGCAGATGAATGAACCATACCTCATCAAATGAAACAAATTTTGCAAAGCCGTTGACACAAAATCTTTGGCTGGGCATATTTGTGAATATTTCTTCATACATAGAGCTTAAGGTATGTCTATTGGATTGTGGTAAAGGAACCTGTGCTCTTCCGTAGTAGCTACATTGATGCTGTCAGATGTCGGGATGACTGTTCAGTGGGGACGGTTTATAATGTGATCAAAGAGAAGTAATTAAGGTGACACACTCGAAAGTAAAAACACCCTCCAAATTCCACCAAGAATAAACTCCGTGAACAAGTTGTCTTGATGCATTTGCGGTCATGGCATATTGTGGACGAGCAAGGGGTGACTTTCAGCGGCTGCGGGAGTCAACAGACCGGAGACCTGGCGTGACGACGACCTGATGCACTGGCTGCGTGACCTGGGGATGGACGCAGAGTGCATGGAGAGGGTGAGAACCGTCTTCCGTAGGCTAGAGGCGAAACTCTGTCTTCAACTGGTGCATTTGCCGCGTCTCCCTTTTTGGTTCTTCGATTTCCGACTTGTGATGTCACCAGTTGCACATTTATCCGCGGGCTACGATCCTGCGGCACAGCGGAGGCAGACATGTGTTGTGCTGCCAACGGACACTGCAAGGGTTGGGATGCTCGACGACGGCGAAGCTCTCCTCCACTCGCTTTCTTAGCTGGCACTTTTGTGACCGAGCGCCAGGATAGAGACGAGCGACTAAATGGGGGACTGACTCCTGGAATGTAACCTGTAGCCACTCAAGGACCGCTTTCGACGACGCTAAACACACCAGTCGAAGTCACGTTCCAAGTACCGTAGCAAATTTCGGTGTCGTCTGTAAATGGCGCGTCATTCCTTGCAGTTTGCCCGGGAGCAGTTCACCAAGGAGGACGTCTTGTGCCTGATGACGAGAGACGACCTACGAAGACTGGGGCTCCGGTACGGCATCCACAATCCCTTCTTTTGGTACTCGAAGCCGAAACAGTTGGCAAGATACTTTCCATCGAACTGCTTTGGCAGAAACGGAATTAGCCTTGCAAATGTGATTGATCCTGTTTCTAGCATGTAAGGTAGTTACATAAAACTGGTGGATGTGATTGACTAACTTTTATCGCAGCTTGGCACATGTTCTTATGAGTAAGATTTCGGTCCGATAAATTGAGATGCTCCAATCGAAGTAGTACATTTTCCCATGTTTCCTTTTGAACTTCAGGATACAAGGTGGGAATGTGGCCTTTGCCCTAACCGCACTGTAACTTCCTGCATGTGTCGGATTGTTTGTGAGGAAGGAGTACTTTTCCATCGGCGTTTTGCTAGATTGCAGGGAAGAGGCCGAGCTGGAGGTTTGCTTGTAGAGACAAGTGTGACCAAGTTATTGTCTAGTCGAGCAAATCTTTTCCCGACCTGCTTCTACAGCTTCCACGAAGATATAAGGCTCATACATCATTTTATGGCATTTAAAATAAAACACTAAATTTGAACACGTTTCTAGGTTTCGGTTTCCTATCGAAGCGCATGCCGTGGCATCCAAAGGCATTGCGAAATGCTTCTCACAGATGATTTTACGACGACCTCTGGTGCGCATGCCAGCCGTGGTACTGTTTGCATTGGTTTTTCACTTTTAAGTGTGACAATTTACCGAGGCAATTTTTTACGCCACCTCGGCCTAATGGGGAGTTCAGTATTCATAGATCCTTTCTTTTCCCTCTCGCTACGCTTTCCGTATCAAAGATGCTGTCTGTAGAGTTGCGATGCACGATAGCTGACGCTCTCAACTGAAACTCTTTAATATGGTTGTGAATCACACTCCCAAAGCCAACATGCACGTATTTGAAAAGAAACGGAGATGACAGACGAAGAAGGGGATAAACAGAAAACGTCTCAATTTGAACACATTTTGTGTTTTTCCCCTTCTTTGTTTGTCATCTCCGATATTTTCAAATATGTGTAGCATCAACCAGCTCGCCTGTTTACTTATTCTTTCTTCAACCAACACGCATCACTGGTACGGTCGCGGTGCCGATTTTAGTCAACACCTGTGCTTTGAGCCTGGGCAAAACAGTAATTACGACCGTCGTCGATGAGCCAAATAGAACCAATGAGCTATTTTAGTGCAACAGATCAAGGAGGATAAGGAAATCAAGCAATAGAAGATGGCGTGTTTACGGTCAAACCCGTTTATAACGAACAGCAGGAAACACTACGATCAGTTCGATATAGCAAATAGTTTGATATAGCAAAACTATTTACAACGAACTTCCACGGTGCGTTCGTTGTAAGGCGAGAGCTTCCTTCCGCCTTGTAACAAAATGCTGGAAAGTATTTTTTTTTGCATGGCTTATTTTTTATTTCTTTTTTAATCGCTTTTCTTTGTGGACAACTGCTTTGGGATGAAGAGTTCTTTTTTTTTTCTGCCTGTGCGTGCAGTTTTTTTAACTTTCTTCCCCTCCGAATCGCTTCTCTTCGCTCAATTTTGTTCGGGGTTTGAGCTTTTAGAATTTTCTTTCTTTCCTACTTTTTTGGGGGGGAAGGGACAGGCTAGAAGACGATTGTTTGTGCGTTTTTGGAAGCCTTCCTGGGGGGAAAAAGTTTGATATAGCCAATATGTTGTTCATTATAAAAAGTACTTTTACATGCATTTTTATTTAAATTTTCTGTGAGTTCGATATCGACAATAATTCGTTGTACATGGGTTCATTCTAAACAGATTTCACTGTATAGTACATATTTATATGAAGAAAAAGGTGCAGGCCTCCCAGCCAGCAATTCGAGGGTTTCAGGACAAATTTCAGTGACTTATATTTCTCGCGTAAAGGGCCACAGCCATGTTCATATTTTTATAAGTTTCGGTAATGCCATCAGGCTGCTCTTATTTTTTTATTTAGAAAGACTGTGGTGATCTAGGCAGGGTGGTAAGGCTAGTTTGGTTCCCCACAGGACTTGTGTCTTGTTCGTTCACGAACTGCCACGAAGGCTTTGTACCAAAACAAGTGACCGGTGCCAGCTACAGGCAAAGCCGCATCATGAGTACTAAGTAAAAATTAAAAATCAACGATACGCAAACGGAGCGCCCTGACGTGGCGGGTCACACCGTGGAACCACTGCCATTAATTGCTGTCGACGCTCCGATTTCTACGGCTTGCCTGGAATTGCTAGAATTTCACAAAGAAGAGCTTCTCAGCTTTATTCAATCAGCCGCTGAGGCAGTCGTACAGGCAACAATAAAATCGGCGGTTATTCTTTTTCTTTTGTCTGTAGCGCTGCAGACAGCATAACGAGGCTTAGGAGACGCTAGCTTACCTGCGGGAACCGAGCTCCGCGAACAGACCAATAGTTTCTATTTTGACCACCAGATGGCGCCACAGCTTTTTTTTGTAAACACTAGCGCACGGAGGATATTGCGCGAGTATGATGGTCATTGCATTAAAATGTATACTACGTCGAGAAAGCTGGTGAGCAGAGATTTGAAAGATTGGAGTATAATGTCTTGTCTACGGAGACTTGAGCCCACCTAGTCGTTGTTTTGTGGATCTGATTCACTGCACTCAGTTTGGAGAGGGGAGGAGCGGGCAAAGGAAAGCATAGACGCTGGTGTACTGTTTTGGGCTGGTGCCTGTTTGATTCCCATGCGGGTTCTTGCAGATTGGGACCTGAACTGCGCATCTGGAAAGCAATACAGAAGTCCAGGGATGGCAATTCCTGAGCACAAAGGCAGCAAGAGAAGCACGAGCATCATTGTTCTCATACGCCCATCGAGACTTCACCGAAATCAGCCGCTTCATTATTTTCTAGCTCAAAGTCAGAAAGGAGGAGTGCGTGCACCTGACTGGTTTTCGTCGTGTGCCCCATCTGGTACCCCGCGTTACCGCCTTGCACGTGCCCTGCATACCTTTTGTGGGGGCACCTCCAGTGTTGACTGTCCTGCCATTAATATTTTACGTCAGTCGCCCTCCATCATCGACGTGATCAGGGTCATCATTCGGGGAAAGTCATCTAGACCCAGTCACCGAGGAATGAGTATTTGAGTGTTTCGTTAGTCGCAGTTGAACAAGTTAAATGGCACTCTGTTGTGTCTTGCCGCAAAATCTTTTTGCTAGGGAGTGTTTTGTTTTCCGTAGCGTGTCCCTTTATTGTGTCGTTATTCGGTATTGTTTTGTACATATAGGTTAGGATGCTTTTGGTTGGTTGGTACCATTTTTTTAACAATGCTTCGAGTCTGGCTGCTAGGTATGGCTGCAGGTGTGCCGTTGGGATAGACATTTACAAATGTTACTGTTGACACCTGTTTTAGAACTACTCGATGCTGCAAATTCAGTCTGATTGTTTACCAGTCATTTATGATGCCAACGGTGCTGTGCATTGGGGCATGTACACGAAGGATGGCAGGGGCATGTCCTGACCAAAGGGCGTCACATTGTCGGTCAATGTGTTCTATCTGCAGTTTGTCGCACTAATGTTTTACACGAGTGCCTTGTATTGCCACCTGCGAGTGCAGTTAGATTTTTGGGTGATGCAACCCACATTAAGCTTTGTGAAAAGATATTTTGCCTATGCACCAGTTTTGCATTGCTGAAGGTAGTTAAATGCTGGACTTGTTGTTTACAAAGAGTGTGGCTTACAGAGCTGGTGCTATCTGGAGCTCTAGCTGTATAGTATATAAAATCTGACACCGTCTGACAAATTGAAGTGACACAAGATTTTACCCTTTTAACTAGGAATTTGATAATGTACAGTGACTATGTTTACTACTATGTTTGAATTAAACATGAAGGCTCGTTAAATGGCTGGGCAGTTTAAGGCACTACTTAATCAATTTCAAAGAAATTGTGCAATATAAAGTTTGCATTGTTGTGGTTAGCTGTTTTATCCGTTGAGCCAAACCAAGTTAATCTCTATGCCTTGGTGTACAAATGACTAAAGAGAAAAAAATGACCATGTATTTTGGTCAAAAACGTTTAAAAAAAAAGATTTAATTTGTTGCTCTTTTCTTTTTAATTCAAAACTCACAGTGCCACTTGTTTCCGTAGTAAGCAAGCTGTGGTTAACACATTTTATAGAGTCAATTATATAATCTTCAGGCGCTCTATTGAAGAGTGGCAGCCTCTGTCGGCTGTGTGTTGCATACCTGTTTGGAAGAGGGTTTCGGAAATGGAAGATGTGTTCCTGAATTAGTGCCAAGTTACCTGGAAACGGAGGCAATAAACAAATCTGTTGCCAAAACATGAACCATGACTGTTCATGGGGACAGGTTCTTGAACCTTGTGATTAAGGGACGAAGCAATTTGTACCAATAAATTATTGCTTGACAACTGCTCCAGGATGTAGATAAACAAAGCAACATAGAAATTAATATTAGTCGGAACTCATATTGAAAGAAGTGGAATGAAAATGTCAAATACGTCTATTTCGCAGCGTCTCTAGACCAAGGGGGTTATAAGTACTAGGAGGGGGCACGTTGCAATATTGGTGAAGCCTAGTCATAAAAGTTTAAACGATATTGTGGCCAACATGACCGTAGATCTCTCTGGCAATTGGTCGCGTGACATGTCACGTGCGAGATGGATGGTTGATTGTAGAAGGATTCCTTGCAGGCTTGCGCGCGCTCCGTCCGGTAGGTTTTATCAGGTCGAAGGCTAGCTACAGTCACGTGATGTGGTCACGTTGGCCTGATAAGTGAGGAGAGTAAGCAGGAAAATGAGAAAGGCGAGGCGTCAAGGGAGCATGGCTTGTGGAGGCTAGGCTGACGTCATGCCCTTGACGTCATGCCCTCTCCTACCCTTCTATCCTCCTTGCTCTAGACATACTACTCACCGTAGCTGAAATTCGCTCGTCTACCGCGCTGGCCACGTCATCGTCTGAACTTCCGGCGATGATGTCGGTGATGTCACAAAGCTAACAGTCGCAAAAAAAAAAAGAAATAATGAAATAGAGGTATGGCGGCTGCTATGATAATACAAAACCAGGGTCCCATACTCTCGGTGGATTACTTGATTTTCATCTCAGTTACATGCTCTCCACGCCGTGGCACTATCGCCACGCTCGCGCCAACCTTCACCTGCTCGCACTGGCGCCGCGCCTCGAGCTTCACCGCGTTACATTGGTGCGTTAGGAGAAGTGGCTTACGTGGGAAATGCCCATGAGTTAGCGCGATGGGCTCGGAAATTATGCTCAATACTATTTACGAATCAACCCTTTTTTTTGTCTTGTTTGTAGGTTGATTTATTATTTTAAAGACCAGTGCCGAGAAAGGAAAACGAAATAAAAAATGTGCACCTATATTTGTATAAGTAGTCAAAGTAGTTTTCGCGAGGTATTCGATCGAAAATGCCCCGAACTCCGACTCAACAATAGGGAGTTTTCGCAGACCGCGTTTCCCCTTGCGCTAAGCCCTCCGCAACGAAGCAGCCGCTACTGCGCCGGCGCGCCGATAGCCTTGACTGTAGAGTTCCGGCTAGCGTAGCTGGTTGCGGAGAGCGTTGCGGGACAGCGGAAACGATCTACGAAAACTCCCTATTGGCTCCAATGCCGCTAACTTTTACAAAATTAGCAGTGTCACTTTTAAATATCAACTTTAGTTTTCGGTAATATTTGGGGAAGGGGGGAGTTAGGGCTAGGAGTTTATGATATTAGGTATTCTAGTTTTTAGCTTCATAAATCTTTGTGGAACATATTTTTATTGATCAACTTTCTTAGCGGATATGCTAGTTTTTTCCCGGAATTTTAGATAAATGATATTGCCAGGCTACATAAACCATAAGCGTAAAAAAAAAGTGGGAGAGACATTTAATCTTGCTATGATTCATTTTTCAACTGTTAATCCCCGTTGTAAACGGAACTTACCTTCGCCTCAACCTTATTTCTGAAAAAACAAAAAAACAGTTGTGTGCTTTGTACTTTTTATGATAATTTATCTGTATTACAATTAGAAAAGGTGACACGTAATATACTTCAATATAAAATATGAATCCTCAATTACAACGGTGATCAATAAGTTTTGCCTGCTAGGCTGTAACTTTTTATTCAGTGATGGATTTGTAACATGTTACATTCAAATGAAAGTTTGGAACCTGCTCTTTGCCAGGAACATGTAGCTTTTTTCTAGCGTGAGTTGAAACGTGATGGCGCCAATGTGCAAATAGCCCCCGACTACTTTCGGTTTTGAGCTAGACGACTTGCTTGGCGGCACAGCCACTGTAGCGGCACTGATCTCAATGACAATTGCTGGATTGCGCTTCCCGCTCCTGCGAATGAAGCCACCGGACGGCCATCTTGCTCGTAGACGATTAGCGGTTTTGCTAGCGTCACAGAGGCTGGCGGCAGCGTGCTGAAGACGCGTTTTCTACACGTTCGTCGTCATTCGTCGAAGAAAATTTTTAAGACCCTGTGTAAGGGTTGAAACTTGCCGTTGAGAACACGTGGGAATTTTTGCGAAAGCGCAGTGCAGCAGGAAAAAGTCACAAAAAATAAAGATTTTGTACTACTGATTTAATTGCCATAAGCGTACCTAGTAAAAAAAAAAAAACGCGCCGCTGATGCTGTTTCCTTTTTCCCCTCTTCTGTCGCCACTGGACACATGGATCAAGCTCATTTCTGGAACGCGAGTGCCGCAAGTTACAAATACAGTCAGAGTAAAAGTTAAACGCTGCTCAGAGGTACATACGGCATCTCGCACATTGCACTTGCAAAACACATCCACACGGCGCCGAAACGATTCTTGATTTGTACTCAAGCGTGCGAATGCACAGAGACGCAGCACTTCGGCGTGCCAAGGGAGCTTTTGACCCCGCCGCGAGACCGGCGAAACTTGCTTTCGACGAGTTGTGCCTTTTTCCTGCGGCACTGCGCTTTCGTAAAATTTTTCACGTGTTCACAACGGCAAGTCTTAGAGTCCTAAAAAGCTTCTTCGGCGAATGACGACGAACGAGTAGAAAACGTGTCTATAGCACGCTGGAAAACCGCGTTAAAAGGCTAGCAAAACCGCAAATCGTCTACGAGCAAGATGGCCGTCCGGTGGCTTCACTCGCGCTGCAGCGAACAGGAGATCAGTGCTTGGCAGTATTTGTGAAATTGAATATACACGCTATCTTCTAGAAATGGCCACTTATAGTACTGCCAGACTTAATTCACTCTTATAATAAAAAAAGAAAAAGAGGAAATATACGTAAACCGGAAGTGTTGCCTAACAAAAAGGGGGAATGGTCCCAGCCGGCGGCGATGGACTTCCGCTACCGGTACTCTACTCTCCGCAAGCCGTTGCAGATGATCGAGGTCGGCTGTTGAGACCGACGCCGCACTGGAGAAGCTGCATTGCCAAGATGTTTTGTCTCATTCACCCTTCAGCCCTTCAAACCCCCTCAGCCCTTCAACCCTTTACCCAAATGCCTACGACCCATAAACCAAACATTCAGTTGTTTGAAATGCCACTGGAAGTTTAGCTTAGACAGTAAGTTTTACATGCGTGTTGAAACCCAGAAACGATAAGACTCAACGTGTACTAAAACCCGAGTGCAAGCAGTTGTAGACAAGCAATCAAACCAAATAGCGGCGACTGAGTTCTTTGTCGCGAAAATATATTTCGAGGTACAATGTCGCTGGGTAAATTCCTGCGATGTGCGGTAGTTCAACTCAAAGGGAACTCCGACCATCTTTTGAGCTACCCCATCTAACTATATTTTCTGAATCCCCAGCCTTTACCCTTTCCTGTATGCTGTTTAGTACCGCAAAATTCAGAATAGTTATTTTGAAATCGGCACAAGAATATCATGCCAAAACCAACGTTCAAATATACCCGCACTTTTCAGTGCCGTTAAAGCAGTCTAGAATATAGACTATGCCGAGCACATATGTCGTGCTGCTGCGCTGGTGCTGGAGCGAGTTTCGTAGGAATTCATCTGAGACCGTGAAACGCTTATAATCGGTTGGGAACAGTTTAAACTCCAAAGCGTGATCCTCTGCCTATTGCTGGCGTCACTTTTTCATTGTTGCGAGTAGACTTCTACTTTGAAAAACATGGTGAGGAACAAATATGTAACCTCAATAACTTCACAAAAAAAAAAAGAATTCTGACCTAATATTTGGGTTACTACTGCAGCAATGTTTGTTTGTATGTTTAACTAACTTTCACAGATATCGCGGGCTATGAGGAAAACGCCGGAATAACATGCCGCAGGGGGAAACTTTTTTTCTTTAATATTTGCGATAAATCAATAAAATTTTCACAGTTTATAGTGCTTGATCTCCTATTCGTGAATATGGTGTTAGTTTTGATATAGCTCGTTTTTAATGTTCTGAATGAAATGCACATAAAAAAATGTTCTGGCGCGTGCATGTGAGCCATGACAACACTTAAACGTGCCCTGTGGAGGCTCCTGAGATCTGAGATCGCCTAAATATGGCGATAACTGACACTGCTGGCTCTAAGCATCATAGAAATCCTTAAATCATGACGATACGCGGTCGATTTCCCTATTAAAAATGCAATCAAAGATCGCCACACACTGAGGTCCTCTCAGGCGATGGGAGGAGCATGTTCCGAAACCAGGACCCTCGCGCCTCCGACCGGTGGAACCGCGTACTGATATTTCGAATGCGCGCGGGTCGTTGCCCATACAGCCGGTTACAAGTCGAGAAGGTAGAGAAGCTCCTCCCACAAGCGTGATGCGCCCGTTTCAAATCCCTCCGCAGTCGAAAGAAGAGTTCACTGGAAACGCTTCTTGTTCCGCTTCAATGGATTCCAACTTGTCTCCGATCCCACTTTTTAAGAAAGCGACCTTTGTATTCATCGGAAGGGGGAATGAGCCCCTGAAAGTAGCCTTTGTATCCATCGGGAGGGGAACCTAATCTCCGAAAGTCGTATTTGTTTCCATCGGAGGGGAAAACTTTAATCCCTCCCTCGTGGCTTCCACAATGCTAAGTCAAAGTCGAAAGATAAACCAAATATGTACAGGAAGGCAAGACCCTCTTCGTAAGTTGGCCGCGACGTCACGGAAACGATGAGACGCTATTGGATGCGGAGGTGGCGGAGGGATATAGGGGCATTTGCCGCTACCTTCTTGACCTGTAGGCTGTAACTATACTATAATGCCAATAAAAGCCACTGCTACAGGGGGAGAGAGCGTATGCCAACCTGTTCATGAGGAGGGAAAGGAGCAACGGGAGAGAAGGGCTGGGATTCCCACGTTCCTCCTTTCCCTCCTCTTGAACAGGTCGGGATAAACTCACTCCCCTGTAGGTTTGGCTGTACTGCACGGTTTTAGTGGTTTCGTCGAGGGCTGTTCTCGGTAAGGAAGTTACCGGAGGCATGAAGCGGCTACCTTGCCGTTTGCTTGAGTCATGCGTAAAGGGCCCAAAAACACGAGAGGATTATACATTTCTGATATATGGTATGCTTCTTTTGGGACGTAGTGACAGTGAGTAAATGCCTGTTAGGGAAGCTTTATTTCCAATTTTCGTTGCGTTTTTTGTTTTGTTTTTTGTTTTACAATGAGAGCAGTTATTGGCGAGGTTTCGAAGCGGATTTCGGGGTGTGTTTCGTTTAAGTCGTAGCAGCCTCCTCTAGAAATATGCCTTTCACATGGCTTGTTTGTTTGTTCGTTTATTATGAGGTTTCGGGAAAGGGGAAACCAGTAGATATGTAGGCCTCAATGGGCAAGTCGCTACCTGGTTGTTAGGGAAAAAAGATAGAAAGAGGGAAGATATAAATTATATACAAAAAAAAGATATTTAATGCTCAATTTTTACCAATCGAGTGTAAATTTCCGCCCAGTTAGTTATCAACGTAGTTCAGAGCCTCTGGTTGGGGAGCGCAGTGGAAGCAAATCACAGTTTATCAGCGAGCCCATTGTCATGAACAAAGCGCAGAAGAGCGCGGAAGTCTCTTCGCTGTGCCTCTGGTTCCTCCGGGGCTCAAAAGTTCTGTAACAGTTCCATGTGGCAGGCCAGATAGTGTGTAGTGATAAAAAAAAGTTTTCCTGGCCTCTTGATGTGTGGTTCAAACTAGAAGTGTAGAAGCGTAGAAATCTGGGCGAGTTGGTGAGGCATCGGAACGAGAATGCAGCGCAAACAAACGACGGACCAGTAGAAGAGTATACACACAGAGAAGGCGCTGACTTACAATTAAAGTTTAAGAGGAAAAACATGAAGGCCGCGAAAAAACCCGAACGTGATGACGTAGGTGTGGTGGATTGTTCGGGTTTTTTCGTGGCCTCCACGTTTTACCTATTAAATTTGAGTTGTAAGTCAGCGCCTTGTCTGTGTGTATACTTTCTACTGGTCCGTCGTTTGTTTGCTCTGTATTCTCGTTCGAAACTAGAAGGGCATGTGATGTCTCCTCTAGGTTGTCGCAGGTGGAGCAGTTAGGATCCGCTTTGCGACGCATCGAGGGAAGAGGACGACGTTTTCAGGCAATCAACGCCATTCTTCCTGCTCTTTTGGAAAAATAGGATTTTTCAAAGTTTCGTGATATTATCCAGCCAGATTTTCTTATTGACGTCAAGCGGCAAGGTCCCGGACGCGGCGCATGGTCGCCCTTTCCCTGTAAACACCGGACCGAGGACCTGGGCAATGGACCAACCGCCACCAGCCGAAACACCCGAAAGCGGGGATCCTGGACCATCACACGGCAAGTCTCCACCTCAATGTACCGCCACCCCACCGTCGACCCTTATCCCCGGTGACCTCAAGAAAGCTCCCATTAAAAGACGATGCACAGACCCAGACTCATATCAAGACTATGATGATGACAAGACCTCTACCTATTCCGTTCAAGGTGCTATCTTACATTCCAATGAAGACGAGTTTCCAGGTGATCCCATGCAAGTTCTGGAAACCGACGAAGATAATCGGCCCTTTACCCTAGTCCACTACAAGAAAAACCGCCCTGCGGGCATTCCAGTGGTTTTCAAACCCAACAGTTCCAATGCATCCTTGTGGAGGGTGAATCCTAACGAAGTGGCCAAAGAGATCATTGATGTTGCACAGGAGAAGCTACTCTCACATAGGATGAACAAAGACGGGAGCCTTTCCGTGAGTGTTGCATCTCTGCAAGCAGCCAACAGATTACTAGCCATATCGACCCTTTGCTCTATTGAAGTGGCGACAAGTGTACCCCATTCCTACTCACGGAATCTGGGAAAGATCAAAGGAGTACCGATCGAGTATACCGACGGAGAGCTACTAGAATATTTTAAAAATCTTGGAGTTATTTCTGTTCAACGGCAAATTTCGTATAGAAGACAGGAGGACGGCAACGTGGAACACCGCAAGACTGAAAGCGTGCTCCTCCACTTCCGCCCAGACCAACCGATGCCAACACGTGTTCTCTTAGGCTTCACAAGTCACACTGTTGACGAGTACTTTGGTCCTCCAGTTCAGTGCTATCATTGCCAAAGGTACGGACACATTGCGCAATACTGCCGTGGACCACGGCGCTGCAAAGTGTGCGCAGGTCCGCACCACCACAAGACTTGCACCAATCGGCAAGATCCCAAGTGCGCGAACTGCGGTAACCAGCATGCCGCTACCTTCTCTGGGTGTCAATGCAGAAAGACTGCCTCGGTTATCCGAAGACAGGATGTCTTAAATGGCAAGGAAAATCGTGGGCTTGCGGCCACCGTAAACCCTGAAGTTGTGCGCGTCCCCTTGCCTATCCCGGTTCCAACGCATAAGCGAGTTCAAAAGCCAACTTACAGTGACGCACTGAAGAAGACGACGAATGGAGTGAAAGAAAACAACAGAGAACATCGGCCACATGAAGACGCACTTGAGACAGCCAGAGAAATTCCATCAACACTGCAACTACTGAAATCAGCCCCTACCACTCAGACGACCATCCGACAACCTACGTCGGTATCATCAGCTCCAAGGCGCAAACGACAAGAGCAGGCTGGTGATCTTGGTAACGTTCTTATTCCAATGCTTTTTGCTGCGCTAAGGGCCATCATCAAAGCGATTCCTGATTCAGACAACCTACCGGAAGTACAAGCCCTGCTTGCAATGGAATCCTTTTTAAAAGTAGGACCCTTCCACCGCTAGAAGCGGATGGCCTCGGCTCAAAGTCACAACTTCAAGAAACGTGCGAACGATAAACCCGAAATCCCAAGAATACTTCAGTGGAATGCTTGCAGCCTAAATCCCCGCCTTCCAGATCTTCAGAGGTATCTACTCTCCACTAGGACTGATATACTGGCGATTCAGGAACCTAACAACGATCCATCCAACTGCCGCCTGTCGCCCTACGTAGCCTATTACAGTTCTACAAAAAGGAAGGACTGCAAGCCACGATCTGTAGTCTTTGTTCGTGCCGGGCTTCCTCAATCGCCAGTAGACCTATCTTCAGTTTCAAAGAGCAGTGCAGAATATGCGGCTGTATCTGTTAGATACAAAAACGTGGACTTCACAGTCGTTTCAGTGTATGTCCCTCCAAATTGCAAATGGGATGTCGGAGAGCTTTCCGATGTAAAGAAGAGAAGCAGAGGCCATCTTATACTCTGTGGAGATTTCAACGCCCACAACAAGATATGGGGTGACCGCAAAAATACAAGAAGAGGATTTGACCTTGATAGTATGACATCTTCACTTCATTTAGAGGCCCTTAATGACGGTGCGGAAACGTTCATCAGACGTGGAGTTGGCCGCAGTGTATTAGACCTGACGTTCCTGTCCCCGGATATATTGGCAGATTGGAATGTGCTAGCCGATTCCTGGGGCAGTGATCATATACCGATCATGATTACCAGCAAGTTTGCCAAAAAGACAAACAAAACTTACAGAGAAGTTCGAGTTACCAACTGGGATGTATTTCGATCTCATATGGACTTTGCTCTAGCTGGCAGCACGACAGAAGACACCACAGCCATGATTGTACGAGCCATTCAGCTGTCAACAAAGACCATCAGAGTACCATACACCCGGCCTGTTCCCGACCTCATGTACCTAAACCTAAGGGCTGCTCGACGCCGCGCGCAGCGACGAGCTCGAAAAACAGATGATCCGGATGATTGGACTGAACATCGCAAAATCGATGCCAAATTTCGCCGATATACTAAGCGCCTCCAACGCCTACAGTGGAACCAACTATGCGAGTCGTTCGGGTCCCCATCGGGTATTTCGAGAGCATGGAGGATCGTCAGAGTCTTGAAAGATAAAAAGCAACCCGAACATCCCGTTGCAGGATTAGCGCTAGCCCTAGGCCGCACTACTCAAGAAACTGCGGAGCTTCTCGCTGATGCGTTCGCTGCCCCAATCCCGCCACCAGAGGGATACAGGGACAAGCCTCCAGTTCCATTGAAAACAAATCCTTGCTCAGAAATGGACGCTGACTTCACCATCACTGAACTTGATGTTGCCCTCCGACGCTCGCGCCGTCGAACCGCTCCCGGACCGGACGGCGTAACGTTTCAAGCACTGAGGAATCTTTCTTTCCCGCATAGAGAGGCCTTACTGGAGTCTATAAACAACATATGGAGAACGGCAAAAATCCCTGCAGCATGGCTCACCTCTGTAGTGGTTCCTATCAGAAAGCAAGGAAAACCTGGTGATCAGATTGGATCCTACCGGCCAATTTCTCTGACCAGTTGTGTCGGGAAATTAATGGAAAGACTAGTACTTTCAAGACTTACGTGGCTGCTTGAATCCAAAGGAGCACTGCCAGATCAACTCTGCGGATTCCGACGAAGGAGGTGCACATTTGACGCCATTGCTGATCTCGTTTCGAGCCTTGAAAATGCACGTTCAACTCACCAAACAGTCTACTGCATATTTTTGGACATATGCAAAGCTTTCGATGCCCTGCCACACCATACTATCCTACGTCAACTTACACGGTACGGAATTGGTGGAAGAACATATGACTATATCGCCGCGTTCCTCACTGGCCGCAGCCTAACAGTAAGAGTTGCCGAATGTCTTAGCACTCGTCGGTCGGTGACCCAAGGCGTTCCCCAAGGAAGTGTACTGAGCCCGTTTCTGTTTAACCTAACCATGGCAGAACTTCCGCTATGCATAAACTCCACAGAAACGTCCAGTACAACTGTTCACATGACGATATACGCCGATGATGTGGCAATTTGGTGTGTCGGTCCATCCAGACTGTCAAGGACCATCGGCAAAAGGCTTCAGAAAGTTCTTGACAGCACGACTTCTACTCTAGAAAAACTAGGACTTACATTATCTACTAGCAAAACAGCCTTCCTCTGTTACCGCCCTGGTCGACATCCAAACCGCAAAGTTGCAAATACGCCATCCATCAAAGGAATACCGATCCAGAGAGTCTCAACGTACCGATACTTGGGGATGGAAATAGATGACCACGTTACCTGGAAACCCGAGATAAAACGACTTATAACGCAGTGCACTAAATTATTAACTGTGCTCCGTCACTTCCATCGCCAGAAATCTGGACTGCCTCCTCAAGGACTTCTGATGCTCTATCGTGGACTTATCCTCTCAAGAATGTTATACAGCCTACCTATTATCACAATCAGGGCTCATCAAATGACCGCACTCGAACGTTTTCACCGCGTTGCCCTCCGTCAGTGCCTTGGACTGCCACGCTTCGCGGGCAATACGGCGACACTCGTAGAGGCCAAAGATCAAACAGTAGCTATGCACATAAGAATAAGAGCAATGAATCATATCACTCGTATGTATGGGGAACGATCTGCGACATCACTGCTGTCCAACATTGAAGAGCGTTCGGATTCGCAGATAGGTCGATGTGTACAAGAATTTAATTTACAAATTGGACCTCCTAATAGCCATTACTTTCCTCCGGCACCTTTCATAACCCAACCACCGTACATTGTAGAAGAAATGCTTCCTTATTTCCCGAAGAAGAATTCTATCTCAGCCACTGTCGGAAGGTCGCTTGTAGCTGACCAACTGACAAGCACGTACAATGGTTGGCTCCAAGTGTTTACTGATGGGTCAACAAATCCCACAACTGCAACATCAACAGCGGCATTCGTCATTCCCGATGCCGGAATCGAAGCATCACACCGCCTCAACTTCGCAACCACGTCAACGACAGCGGAGCTGGCTGCACTAGCAGCGGCATTAGATGCGCTTCACAACCTCAATCCTTGCAAGACAGTTATTCTCTCAGACTCTCGAAGTGCGTTGTACAACTTGGAAGCTTCAGACCAGGCTCCTTTTCTGGCCCAATGTGTGGCCGACAAGGCCCGAAAACTTTGCATGCGAGGGTGGCAGTTGGCTTTTCAATGGATTCCGTCACATATGGGTATCCCCGGCAATGAACGCGCCGATGCCCTTGCTTCAAAGGCACACAAGGAAGAAGAACCTAGTCTTTTCATCCCACGTTATTGTGAAGCGCGCAGACTGTGCAAATTAATTACCAGAATGCGTCACCCCCATGCAGAAGTTGCAAGCGGGAATCCTCCTCCCTCGCTCCCTGAGTCAAAACTAACCAGATCAGATTCCACGCTACTCCATCGCCTTCGTGCAAACTGCGCCTACACATCAACGACACTTCACAAGATCTCCAGGTCTAGTACACCCAACTGTGCCAGATGCAATGTCCCAGAGGACCTCGACCACGTCCTCCTAAATTGTTCTCACTACGATCAAGCTCGACGGTCCTTTTTACTACCATCCTAAGTGCCAGCACAACTGTGACTCAAAAGAATGAAATCCTTTTTCCAACCGGAGGTCGACGAAGAAGAGAACTTGTTTATAAATCTCTTCTCGAGTACCTCCAAGCCACTGGACTTGCAACGCGCCTCTAGCCCACCGGCCCGCCACCTAGACCAGCCACGCCTTCTCGTCTCAGCTGTCATCGACTAATATGTGATATCCATACAAGAAGACAGTTCTGCAGTGTCCCCTCTCCTCTCCCTCAAGAAAATAGCCCCCTGATCCGACCCTACTCATCCAGAGATTGGTGACCAAATCATCCCCAACCCCTCTTCTCTTCTTTTCTCACCCTTTTTCCCCGCCTGTGCGAGTCTTGCCCCTGCCCAAGGAGGCTAACATTACGTGCAGGCATCCCCTCTTCCCGTGTGTAACAACACTTAACAACAACAAC